>JYDV01000043.1:229934-292488 GCA_001447645.1 Trichinella pseudospiralis
AAAAATTCGTCCCAGGAAATGCTTTTAATTTTCAAACTTCAGGATCTCACTACCTCATCATAATAGTTTTGTATTATTTGTGATTAGCAACACACCACATTGTGACGACTGCAGAAGTTTTCAGGGCAAATACAACCAACAAAAAGTAGCATCAATAGAGAATTCATAAATCTGATCTATTACTATACAGAATTGTTACAATACTTACTGCCTGCTTCTTACCACCTTTGGAACGCATACTACGACCGTGCCAAGATAACAAAACTGACTTGGTTAACATAATCTCTTGCGATCAACAATAAATTCACCATTCCACTTGTAACACCATGTTGATTCGATAACGCGCTGATAATTCAAACTTTGACGGTGGCAGGATAGTGATCTCATGTCTGGCAAGAAATTGCTATCACAAACAATATCACTGTTTCTTATTCGTTGTGTTCAGCAGAAAACGTTGAAATGGCTGGGAAACGCCACCAGACCAATTCCCATTATCACGGAGCTGCATCACTAAGCACTTCATATGTTTTCAATTGCGTTGGCGTAGCCTTCTACAGTCATAAAAAATATCAAATTATTGCGTAATATTCGTGATGACGAAAACCACATTGAGAAAGCAGAACAACATTATGCCAGCTTTAGCTAACACAACTGGCAACAAAATGTGCACTTACTAAACTCTGTGATACCACATTTGGAATGCGCTGATAACGGACGACTCAACGTAGCAGGGACCAATCTCAAAGCTGATCGACTGTTGACGTAATCCAGTGCTCACAGAAAAACTTTCAACAAATACTTATTTTGGTCATACCCTCTTTTCTGCACATCGATGCAAATTCAAACAAACATGCTGATGGGAACTGTAACCAAAACTGTTTGTTATAATGTAGTCCATTGCTATGAAAAAAAATTCAATAATTACTGATGTGTATTACCCTCTTCTGAGTACATTGATGCAAATTTAAACGGACATGGTGTTAGGAAGTACAGGATAACCAAAATTCTATAATTGCTTAGACGTATCTAATGGTATTACAATGTAAATCAACAAATACATAATTCTTTCATACTCTAAGGGAACTAACTGTCTGAGCAATAAACATGGTTCACGGTGGATGGAACCATAGACGGACATAAAATAAAAATTTTAAATCAATCAAGGAAATAAAACAATTATGAAATAAATGGAATTTGAAAATTATTGGTGCACTGTTGTTCGTCTTCCATTACATTTTGTAACATGGCTGTTTCCTATAACATTCTGTACGAATCTGATTTTCACTTCATATAGATGTAAATTTTCATAAAGTTAAATACGCAACAGAAACATCATTAGATTACTTATTTGTTATGCATATGATGAAACAAAGTGAGCGGTCAGATAATAAAATATAAAATTCAAAATTGTTGTACTCCTGAAAAATTTCATTTTTGTGTACTTGCATTTCTTATTCACTTGCATATATCTAGAATGTTAAAATATGCATTAATTCAAATAGAAAACATTTCAAAATTACAGCGATAATAAGCTTTCATCTGCAACTGTTTTTTATGATGCACCGGGTCCATATTAATTGATGTAAATATGAAATCAGGCAAATTCTGAAACTGAATTGAATTACTGAAATCTGAAAATAAAAAAAGAAACAATTTTTCACACTCAGCGTTAGATGAGTGAGTATCTGAAAGTTAGCAATAGTATTTCTAATAGAAATATACCCGTTAGTTTCCATTCACCATATTTTCAAAGACATGCAAATGGCATGCAGAGAGTACCCGCATCACAATATTGAATGCAACTTACGTAGGGTATGAATGGGTATGAGCAGAATCATATTTGACCACGTAACGCCTTTTGACATTGCGTTGAACGAAACAATTGAATGCTTTGCTGTACCAAACGAAGTACTCTGCAATGCTGTGCTATAAGTATATTATGCAAATAATGCAAACTACTATGCCTCTCGCAGAACAACCTAATTGTAGACAATAATAACGCAGTGATAAAATTATTAAGAACATGCTGAATGAAAAATGCCATAACGTTTTTATTTACACAACTTACATTATGCAAAATTTCAATAGAAATTTATTTCACTAACATTACATGAAAAGTCGTTAATTTGAAGCAATGAAAATTAGGAAACATTACGGCAAAAACTATTCCTTCTTTCAATTCATATAAATAGTATGTAAAGTTATCAATATAATATTGGCATTATCGCATTTCCTACCTTTTATGGATGAATAAAGAAAAGAGAACAGTCAATTAAAGAATGATGAAATTTGAAGTTTTCCAAAAACTATTACATCATAAAAGTTGAAATAACTTTTATCTTCAGTCTTTCCAATTATTGCATTCTAAAAGACTTTTCAAAATAGTATTCAAATAAAAAACGCACTGATATTAATAGAAACCGATTCATAACAATACTTATACATGATGTCTTAATGTCGACGCACAGTTAGAATTTAATGATAAAGTATTACCGCAAAAAAATATATCAGAATTATTATGAGGATAGCTACCGTCTTCGATTAATTGCTGTAATCCAACTGCTTCATATTGCTCGATGTGATTGTAGAAACCTGTAAATTCTGAAAATGATTTATACTGGTATAAAAATCTCATAATAATTAGTACAAATAGCTACTTGCTGTAGATGCAATACTTTCATGGAAATAAACATTAATCTCCATTCACCATATTTGCAATCTCATGCAAACCGTATGCATGCAATACCGGCATCACAATATCAAATGCAACTAACCGATAATTAAAGATAGTATGGAAGAGCATTATTGTAGTCGACCACGTATATTCAGGATGAAATGGCAATAAACTGAGCAACTAAATACAAACGCAGTACTCTGAAACGCAGTGCAATAGGTAAATAATGCAAAT
Source organism: Trichinella pseudospiralis (assembly GCA_001447645.1). Classification (NCBI taxonomy): domain Eukaryota; kingdom Metazoa; phylum Nematoda; class Enoplea; order Trichinellida; family Trichinellidae; genus Trichinella; species Trichinella pseudospiralis. Next base: position 232,843 of record JYDV01000043.1, read on the forward strand.
TAACGTACCTCTGCCTCAGGTAGAACAGCCTAATTTTTCGTCAGCAATAGCGTACCACAATTGTACTAGTTAGCAAACAACTATATTAAATGGCGACTGTTATTACGTTTTTATTTACACATCGCATATTATGCAAAATTTCATTAGTATGCAAATTGATTTTACTAAAATTATATTAAAATCCGTTAACCGGAAGCATTATACGTTAACAGAATTTATCTACTTGAAAAAATAAGGACATGATATCAATTACGTAGCATAATGGATGTCTTTGTTAGAAAAACGAATCACGATAAAAGTTGATTTTACTGGAAGTATAAAACACGTACAAGATTTCATATTTCTATTTAATTTAGATAGAAGTGATAAAGTTTCATGCTCAACATTTACACAAGAGCTTATGTAGTCCTAATTCTATAATGCAGAATGCATCAAAACATCGTAAAAAAGATACATGCAACGAGTAGTCAATAGCTGCTAAAATTGCCGTTACAAATAAAAGCATTTACAATTATAGCTACTAAAATGAAAAGTAGTGCAAAATGGAAAATAATAAAATACTAATTCAACAAACTACACAAACTTAAAAACAATCAAGCTGTGCCCTGATGCATAATAAAATGCACAATAAAGCAAAATGACTCACTCGATCGAGGAAATCATAAAATAATAATCTCATAATTTTAGTTATGATACAAATCAAAGAAACCATGGCCAAAACGGGATTTTTTAAATGAAAATGAAAAGATACTTAAAATCTTTTATATAAAATTCTGGGTTTTGATGATCTTTCTTTTCCATGTGAACAAATCAACGGAAAATTACAGTTCAGAAAAATCCAAAGCTACAATAGCAGATCACTGTCCATTCAACAAAAAGCAGAAAAATGGATGGTGATGGTGGTGGGCAGGGAGGGGGGAGGTGGGATTTATTACAGATTATAACAATCCCTGTTATTCTTGAAGTCCTGCTGTCTGGAGGAAAATATCGGGAAAGTAAGGGAAAACAGTAAGAGGGTGGATTAGCAGGATAAAAGAGGTAAATGTTGTTAGAAAGTGTGGCCACTGCTCCTGATAATCAGGCATTCCTTTAATTTATTAGTATTGACATCTGTTAAGGTAAAGATATTTTCTAAATGATGGGAGAGATGAATGTTTTCATGTATTAGCGTTCTTTGCAACGTGGCATCGTATTAGCTTTCAGGATTCATTTTCAAGGATAAAGGGAAGGCCAGACAGTGCAATTCTAATAGTATCATGGGTGTGAGATGGAAAGGCTATCAAAGTTCTTAATGGTGACCAAGTTTAATGCGGTGTGTATGCAAAGAAGTGTTTTTAAGAAAGAAAAAAGTGAATAAATGCCAGCAAATGCATAAAACTTTATGCCTACCTGACCGATGAAATGTTGTTGATGAAGAATGAAAAACGACAAAGCGTAAAATTGTCCAACCGACGTTCGTCGTTTGATCGTACAACGCATTTGTTAAAGTGAAGCATCAATAGCAAGAATATTAACCAGTGCAGAAGCAAACCGTCTTCCTCGGCGAATAATTATATAATAATCTTGCAAGAATAAACTGAGCTTTATATAAGAAATTGCTTCTGGATTTAAATGGCACAATATGCCGTCAGCAGTATTTACCATCAAATTACCATAAAGTTACTTCGTTAACCTAAAAATGCAAATATGTTGGCCTGTATTGAAACAGCGCATGAGCTGGCATAGTGGTTGAAGTTCATCACGTATAAATTAAATTGTTATCATTCAACAGTAGAAGATCATGACTACAGCCAAATGAGCTTGTTAAAGCATTGATTTTATCACTTTTATAAAAAAGCTGAATTAATATAAAAAACAAAGCAACAATAATAGGCATTTTAGGAAATAGGCGACAGGATAGAATTGCGATAAATGCAACTGTACTTATTTAAAAAACTTTTGCTGATCAAAAGCAGTAAAATTTCATTATAAAAATTTTTACACATTTTCAAAGAATTATTTTTCTCGAAATTGTTGATTTTAAACAATTAATCCAAATAAAAACAAAACTTCAAATAATATCTGAATAAGGTAGAAGAAAACAAAATATCTATATAAAAAGAATGTTATCATTATTAACTAGACAAACATTTTTTCATAGCATCCATCACCATCGAAATGCATCAGAATTTCATTTTTCGTTAACTCTGCTTCAAGGATTGAATATTCTGATAGACAATTATCGTTATTATTATTTTAAAGTCACTATTAATATTAAACTATCAAAATATTAAAAGTAATATAATAAATGTTATAATAGTAACGGTCTCAGAAACGGTGTGTTTGCTCTACGCAATGAAACGCAGCAGTTGTACATGTGTATAATGAACTTTATGCAAAATTTTATGCAAGATGCAGACCATTGTTTGCTTTGCAATTAGAGCACAGCACAAATTTGAACTCTGTCATGTATGTATATCTTCAAATGGTTATTTAATTTGCTTTTTTCAACATTACAATAATACATAATAGTCAGGAATTGCAAAATCTAAATTTTTGTAATGTCATATTTCACATATTGCTTTTAGATTAACAAACACAAAAATATTGCTGCCTCAGTGTAATAGAAAGCAAACAAAATAAGACTTGTTTACCATAAATTGCATACAAATTTTTAATCGAATTCTATCAGTCTGCTTGCTTGGCTATAATTTTAATATTTTGGTTGATGTACGGTGTGCAATCGTATTTTCCCTGCAATTGTGTTCAAAGAATAACATTAATGACGGCTTTTATTATATTATATTGTTTTGTTTTATTTCTTTAAATTAGTTGATTTCCATTAGACCGTTTTGATTGGAAAATTAAGTTAAGAAATACTGATGAAAATCTGAACGGGCCGATTTATTCAAAATTCAAAAATAACCAAAAAAAAATAAAAATTCATCAACATATAAAAGCTAAAGTGCGCGTCAAAATGAAGATCATTGTGGGTGATCATCAAGGCGTGCCCGAATGTGAAGAACATGATGTTCGTTTGAGAATCTCAAAATATGGAATATGTTGAGTGCATAATTTATTCTATTGCTATTGCATGAAATAAATTTCAAACCATCAATATGCTTTCAGAAAGTTTACTCTGTCCAAGTTACACCGTGCTATCTGCAACAAGAATTATAAGGCTTTTCCCTACCATCAGGAAAGTTCATTTCCAAGATTTTTTCAAAGGCCATTTTTTAGTTTTCTTCATAGGTAAATGAAACTTTAAAAATTCCACCATTCTGATCAATACTATAATATTACAAAAACAAGTTCCATGATCTTCTTGCTTGTGTCCAACGTTCAAATTTTAAGCAGTACAGCGTGTACAAAATGTACAAAACAACATTTAGCACCCGTATTCAATTGTTGAAATACGTGCAAATAACAGCAAGCTTTGTCATTTCTTAAAATGATGAAAAATATCGAATGAATTGATGACAAAATTAAAATGTATATATTAAATTTTTTGAAAATGTTCGCGACGATCAACGATGCGCTGCAGTTGTCTGTCAATACCACCGGACAGCAACAATACAAAACTTATAGGAGACAAACATCACTGGTGAAACAAAATGAACCATTTGAACAGCTCAACGCTGATGCATTATATTCCATAAACTCCTCATTAACTGGATCTAAAACTGGTAACAAACTGTGAAGTTAGTACAAATATGCTAAAGCACGCAATCGTGCTTTCCATTGACTCTTGCCAATCGATTTCAGCTGCTACATTCATTCAATTTATTAAAATCAAATTTAATTACTTCAAAACAGCTATACTTACATCAGAAAGTAGCAACATTAAATGGTGAACAAAAATTTCCATGCTGCACTGTACCAGGAGCACAACGGCAACGGCCGCTGATACAAATTGCTTGCCTGCCACAGCTTTCATCTTTATTGCAAGCACTTCCTAAATATAATACAAAATTAATACCATACAACTTCAAACTATTGTCTCTGCATCTTCAACAATCAAATGCTAGTGTTATACTTATTTGAAGGCTAATTCCTCTCGGTAAGGAAAAAAAAAGTATATCAATTTTACAGCAAACATAATTAAACAAAACAACGCAAATATTGAATAAAACTTACATTTTAAAGGAAAAAAATAAACATAAAAGTTCAAAACAACCTCAATATATCAGTGCCTCAATAAAAACGGTAATTTAATTATTACATCTCACAAATTTCAAAATGATTTGAGCTTTATTTTTTAAAAAATTCAAGCAGATAGATATCTTACCTAATTGATAGCTCTCGCAAAGTCCGTCTGTCGTCATTTGAGTGCCAGGTGGACAAACGCATCTACCTTGGACACATACAGAACCGCTCTTACAGTCAGTATCATGACTGCATGACACAAAAGCAGGATAAGCATTTTGCAGAGCAGAAAACACATGATTTCCTTCTGGAACACATTGACCATTCATGAAACGCATTCCATTCAGACAGGCACATCTTTTATTTATGCAAATTGAATTCCCTTTGCACATACTGTCACTGATACAATACTTCAATAAAGTTGGTAACTGTATACCTAAAGTTAGAAATGCGACATTTGCTCTACAAAAATACACAAACATGCATATAACAAATTGAAATTTTTTACCGCAATGAGCAACACAATACAACACAACAGAAATTAACATAAAATAACATAATACCAGCTACCTATTGATATTTTAAAGTTTTTTTTCAATCACTTTTCAAGTTAGTGTTCAAAAATAAAAAGTAATTCATTCAATAAGAAACGCTTGCTTGTATTAATTGAACGCATACCTGGCATAAAAGTTTTAATGCATTTGCTGCCTTGTTGTACTGTACCATGTCCACATGTGCATATACCGTTCCTGCAAATGGAACCACCAGCACAGATCTGGCTCTCATCGCATCGGCTACCTGCTGTCACAAATGATTGCACAACAGAGGGTGTTTTGTAGATACAAACCCCATTCACAGCGTGCATATTTTGCTCTGGACAAACGCATATGTTCATGTAACATGTTGATCCGCCCAAGCATTGAGCACTATCTGTACAAGTACCACCAGGAGAGCTTGCGCTGTAAACCGATGGTTCGGAAACAGATGGCAGTGCTGTAGTTGTGGCTTCAGGTAACGTTTGCTCTGTGAAAGTGTGCACTTGTTTTGAACAAGTTTGAGATCCGGCGCCTGTTCCTTCTGGACATGCGCAGATTCCTCGTCTACACCAAGCACCGTTGTACACTGCTGAGCATTGTTTATCCGATGAACAACCATGTTGGCCAGGATAAATGACTGAAAATAAGTCTTTGAGTAGAGATTTCAGTTTTGCAACTGGCACTTTTCTCACCTCGCAGACAAGAACGATCTATTTCTACATGAGTAGACAAGCATTCACAATGCGGTTTTCCAGAGCCAGTGTGACAATATGCACCATGTATACAATCAGTATTTGCTTCACAGTGCTCTCCCACTGATGCCAAAATATCTAAAGTGCAAAACAAACAAATAAAAGACAAAAAATAATATTCATATTTTGCTTGTTCAATAATTGAAACTGGTACTTTTGTGCGAAGAAATATCTACACAGTGATCATCAGTTTCTTTGGTACCAAGAGGACAAGCGCATCGAAGCGTCACACTACTGCAAACAGAGCCACCTTGACACTGTTGGCCTTCGTCACACAATTGTCCAGGTCATAAAACAATAAAAAAAAAATACACAGATAAGAACAATGCATTCAGTTTATTTGATAAATATGAAATCAGAAATTGATAAAAATGAGCAATAACACTGCATACTCGATTACATTTACCAAATCAGTGAAAGCATTATTCACTGTTCACCGTAAGCAATAAATACACATCGTTTAAGTGAATCGAACTTCATACTTTGCAAAATGTAATTCAAGATTTTTACAATACAGTGAATGAATTATGCTTCCATTGATTGCTACTTACTTGCTTTTTGACGATGAACAGATGCACGCAATGGTCTGCAGTGATTACCATCTTGAATCATAGGTGAAATGCAAGCACAAATGCCGGAAACGCATGAGGCACCTGGTGGACATGACTGCAGAATGTTTGTGGATTCGCATCGATCACCAACAAATTTTTCAATTGATTTAGACGATGCTGGTGGATCATCCGAGACAATATTCACGCAACGACCATCGTGATCCACGGTTCCATCATCACATGTGCATACAAAACGTGCAGGATCACATTTCGAACCACCGGAACAAACTTCTCCTTGCTCGCAGCTACTACCCGGTGATGCTGAAAAATAATTTTATTGCAATAAAACATATATTTTTTAATAAAAAAATGCAAAACCCTGTAGTGCAAAATTTTTTGCTCTAGTGAATATTTCTTCATTTTCTAGATGAACTGCTGCAGCTTCACTGTGACAAAATTGAGAATTTGCAGACACTACGGTCCCTTTTGGACATGTGCAAATGCCTTTTTCAGAATGACATTCAGAACCGCCGAAGCAGTATTTTCCATGGCACGGTTGACCAACAAAAGCTGCAAAAAACGACAATTTATTCACTTGCAAAGGTACCAAAAATACTGATAAAAGTTTATAAAAAAAAAGAAAAAAACTAACATACCGTACATACCTACAGCTGAACTGAGAACGCTTGGCAATGCTGCAACACCACTATCATCGGCTCTTATGGCAGTTTGCGCAAAGTCAAAATCGCAACGTTGCTTTCCAAACTGAAACGTTTGACCAGGCGGACAAGGCATTGTTTGCCAGCGTCCATTCAACCTGAAATACATATTGCTTGGAAATTGATAAAGTGATAACCATGTGGAAAGCGTGAAAATCAAAAATTACCCGTGGCTTGATGGTACGCATTGCAGATATGCGGTCTGAATATTTGGACTGATCATTAAATGTTGATCTGTAATAATGTTGCAAGGATCCCCTGATTGATAATAGTGAACTTTGTTCTGTGGTACGTTGGAAGCTATTTTTTCATCGTTGTACAAATTACTCACACCGCGGACAAATTGAACAGCAACCCATAATCGCAAAAGTAAGCAAATTAATATTTTCATGCTGGTTAAAACAATTTTCACTGCTAATTTCTTACTTCCCACCTGTCAGAGAGATGTAAATTTAAGTTAAATTTTCATCATCTGCAAAGATTTTTATAGTCGCAGTTCCTGTTTCAAAGTTTGCTCAAACAGTGGATTTGCAATAAATATTTACTCACAGGACCATGACTTGGGTCAAAGAAAGTCGAACGCGAATTCCATTCATCACAACAACAACATATGTAAATTTGTTTATCCCACGGGTGAAGTGTTGAAAAATTCATCCTGACAAAATCAATCTTATAAGTTCATAAAGGCAGCTTAATTTTCAACTCTGAGATCTGTAATTGAAACGAAAAATTGTCCCTGCATTCATTCAATAAGTCATTCGCGTTGAAAAAGTCTGCTCTTCTTTTCCATCTATTCTCATTTAATCTGCGTCCGGTAAATCATTTTACAAAATAAAAGTAAAGCAGAATTCTTGCAATATTTACACTATAAATAGAAGAAAACAATTTTCAGAAACTTCAATTCAAGCACATCACATGATGCTTTAACAAAGTTTATGGACATTGAAATCATAATAATTACAACAAAGCAATGAAATTTATTAGACAGAATCTAACCAAAATGACCTTAAAATAAAGCAAATCATCTTCCTAAGACAAAATAAAATGCAAATAGAAATGCTGCACTTGTGATTAAATGCTGCCATTGTGCGTGAAAGTGAAACAACTGCTGCTGCAGAGGTGCAGTAGTATGAAAATTATTCACAAAAGTTACAGAGTTTCTTTGAATGATAATGAAACAGACAGGCAGAAGGACACAATAATATTGGTCAATAGAAATGCAATAATGATGATGAAGCTTATTTAAATAAAATATTAAAGTCGGAGCTTTGGAATAGTTTCAAGTAGCAAACTTCAATGCAGCATGCATTACTTATCACGAGTGATGATCGCCTCTTTTTGTCCAAGGATATTCCAATGGACAAGCGGCGCATGTGCTGATCCATCGATTGCCTATGTCCGGTTCAGTAGTTTTCAATGAACACACGCAAGTTTTAATGCATTTGTTTCCTTGCTGAACTGTACCATGACTACAAGTGCAAATACTGTTCCTGCAAATGAAGCTGCCAGTGAAAATCTGGTTCTCCTTGCATCGGCTTCTTGCTGTCACAAATGATTATACAACAGGAAGTGTTTGGTATATCCCAACTGTGCTCAAAGCGTGCATATTTTGCTCTGGACAAACACATACATTCATGTAACATGTTGATCCGCCCAAGCATTGAGCACTATCTGTACAAGTACCACCAGGAGAGCTTGCGCTGTAAACCGATGGTTCGGAAACAGATGACAGTGCTGTAGTTGTGGCTTCAGGTAACGTTTGCTCTGTGAAAGTGTGTACTTGTTTTGAACAAGTTTGAGATCCGGCGCCTGTTCCTTCTGGACATGCGCAGATTCCTCGTCTACACCAAGCACCGTTGTACACTGCTGAGCATTGTTTATCCGATGAACAACCATGTTAGCCGGGATGAATTATTGAAATTAAGACTCTGAGTAACACTGCAATTCTGGAACCGACACTTTTCTCACCTCACAGACAGGAATGATCTATTTCTACATAAGTAGACTAGGATGCACAATGGGGCTTTCCCGAGCCAGTGTATACAATAAGTATTTGCTTCACAGCGCTCACTCAATGATGCCAAAATATCAGTAGTAAGCAATTATGAATTTTCTACAGATATATTCTATTCTCATTTAAACTATTCTCAGTTAAACATTATTCACTTAAATTATCATTAGTTTAATAAATACTCAGCATCTACTTTCATCCATATGTTAAAGTAATAACAATGGAACTGAAAACAACTTCCACTTACCATAATAAGCGCCTTCTTATCGTTGAAGCCCACGTTGTTCATTGTAGAATTCTTAATCATGCTGCTTTGCAAACAATGAAATTAAAATAACCAAAAGACAAAAGCATTTGCTCATTGCCTATATCCGTCTTTCCAGTGAAAACGCTTTGCTGTTCAGTCAGCGCACACCATACACCAACAACCATTGCAGTTAACGCAACCCAGGCAACCGCGTGGCATGGGAATAAAAATTTGCATGCAATTTCTGGTAAACAAGTCCTACTGTGGGTAGTTTTCAGTACGTTAAACAGAGAAAATTTTCACGACCGTTAATCTGAAATCATTCCAACGGCAATAGGTTAAATATAACTTTGCAATATGAACGATTGTAAACTTTTCAACTACTAGATATAATTGAAATGCTTAAATAATGAAAATCAAATGAAGTTATTAAATAAAACTTAAGATCAAGTAAAATTATTTCATCAATGCTAAGCGTCGTCTCGACAACATGCAAATTTTTATGCGTTGCCTACTTATAAACTATGCGTCACTATTACATAACTTCATACCGCGCACACACACACACACACACGCACACACACATGTATACATGTACATTTAATAAACGCAAAAGCAAATAACAATAAGTACAAACTATTCCAAGCATGAATGTAATAAAAATTATTATCGACAAATACATGAATCAACCGTTGAAATAACTGCTTCAAATTAGCATTATTATCTATTACAACTTGATGCAATAAACGAAGTGTGTCCTTTTCATTCAAATCATCGACAGCCTTAATTGTATTAATTTTATTTGATCGTTGAATTGATCAATTGTTCTGTTGATCAAATTACATGCATCAAATTTGAAATGCATCATTGTTAATAGAACAGTTTTCAACAACTACAAAACAAGACAATGAAAATAATAAATCAAAAATTACAAATTCGATTCAAGAAACTGTAAACAATTGATTAGCATGGCATGTGCCCACGGCATTGTCATTAGTTAGTTGTCAATGGCATTGAATAATCACAACTGCAGTTGAAAAGCAAAACCAACAAAAAAATAACTTGAAAATTTGCTCCAAATATGCGATTAATTAAATTTATCATCATTCTAGTACAATTGCAATAGTTGCACAATGCAAAATAACGAGTAGTAAAAATGAAAGCGTTGAGCGAAAAGTTTCGTTGATTTTAAGTTTGATTATTTTTGCCATTTCAAATCCCTTTCGAACTGATCATTCCTATTATGCTGCATTTTGTAGCAGCAGATTGGCACAACAGTGAATAGTGGATCAGTTTGCGAAATTCGCCCATTCGACAGTACAACAAAATGAAATGCAATATCCCGTCGAAGAAGGATAATACCGCGAACCGGGTGGTCAGAATGGACTGGGTGAGGTCGGATATGCTCAAAGCAAAACTGACCACCACATTGCCAACGACGGTTGTGATGCAAAACGTGCCAACGCACATGAACAGAGTGACGATCAGTTTCACGTTCATGCGTTGCCTGCTTTGGGAAATGTTGTCGCCGTGTCGTTCAACAGTACGCATCTTCAAACGGATCCAGAACATCAGAAACAGATAAACCACTAAGGTGATGGCAAGCAACAGGTTGATTTGCATTTGAGATTTGATGAAATAGCTTCTTTCGAATATGGTCACGTAGGAGCAGAAGAGCAACACTTGGTCAGAAGTGTAAAAATAGCCGACAATTTCCATAATTGTGCAATGTAAAATGATGCAAAGCATGATTGTGGTGGTGAGCTTGCGTTTGAAAACGTGGACGTAAAATTTCGGCGCCACCACAGCCAAACAACGATCCAAACCCGTGAACAAGCTGACGTCGGTCAAAAAACGCAACGAAAAGTCCAAGAGGAGAAATTGAAAAAAGCATCCCTGCTGAGTGACCAACCGCAGCCCGGCTCCGTAAAGCCGGTACAAAGCAAAGCTGCCGCTGATCAAAAGCCCAACACCAAAAATACAGTAAGTGAAACAGATCAAACGGATGAGCAGGAACATTTTTTGTTTTCGAGCAACTTTTGGCCAAAGCATTGCCAGCAAAGCGCCGGCGTTCAACAACAACGTCAACAAGCCGACCACCACCGCAAAATACGGCATCATTTTCATCTCCTTGCCGACACTATTTCGCATCGCTTCAACTTCCCCAAACGTGCAAGCATTAGCGAAAAACATTTTCAATTTTTAAGCAAATTTTTTTTTCTATTTTGCTTGAAAAATTCTAAATCAAAATATCCGTCAAATTCATGTTCAAACTCACAACAGTTATTCAAATTTTAAATTATTCAAATATTAAAAATAGTAAAATGTTGAAAATGAAAACAACAATTTTCATCATGTTTTCAAATGAAACACCATAATCACACCAATATTACTGGAAAATATGAAACGAGTACAAATTCCACTATTCAACTATTTTGAACAAGCCAATCTTCTTCACCGTAACACTGTTGAGCATGAAAATTATTCAAGCATTGTTCATTAAAAAAAATAAAATAAAATAAAATAAATTTTCATATTTATCATCTTTGAAAACATGTGAAGTGTAAAAAATGAATGACGCAACTTTTGCATGGTTCAATTAATCAGATCCCAAGTCGAATGAAACATACTAGTTGTAGCAATTTCGCTAATTGCTTGCTAATCACACGAGATGAAGCAAAACTTAGATTCAGTACGGAAAAATATTGAAAAAATTTTTCAAATGTCATCCCTTTTACAACTTCAACACACACGCACACACGCACACACAAATAAATATACATGCAAATTAATTTTTTAATTCATGCAATAAAAATTACTTACAGTTGGAAAGTTAATTTTTTTATAAAAAACAATAACAAACAAACTGTCTAAAATTGAATAAATAGCAAATTGATTCCACTAAAATTAAAAGAAAAAGAACAAGCATTTCACAATTCTATTCTTCGAGTTTATACAATTTTTTGCAAAAAAAAAGAATCCCAATCATTTCAACTGAATTCATAATTATCAAAATCAAAACATTCTCAAGATCATAAATTATAATTTTACAAAATTAAACTGCTCAGAAAATTTCTTCATGAACTTAATCAAACTAAAAAATACAATTAAATAAGATATTTGCAATGCAACTTTTCAGGCAGCAACAATTACTATCAATGCACCTTTGTCGTGTTTTAATCAATTTTTTAATTTTTATTCTGAAAAAAAACAAAAAATTACAAAATGAAAAGCATTTATTTTCGCCAATTATCCAAATTATCATGGAAATTTTAAATGCAACAAATTGTTCATAATTTTAACTTTAACATTTATTTATTTGCAAATTTGCAAATGCTGCACGATCAAAGAAAACAAATAAAAAGTACATAAAGACAAAGATTGAACAATTACAAAGTGAAAAAATAAATAAATTCTGCCCACATTTTCAACAACAAGCCTACAAACGTACAAACGGTCTCAAATTACAGTAACTACGGTTGAACTTAAACATCAAATCACAAAAATTACCGTTTCATAAATTTATAAAACATTACGCAGCTGAATTGAATTCTGCTGTTGGGAGAAATTCAAAGAAAATATATTGAATGAAAGTTTAACATTTTACAGTGAACAATTTGATCAGTCAACAATAATCAGCAATCGCTAATATGTTAATATAAGAAAAGTGTCCATATTTGTGTAAAATTTTTAAATGAGGAAAATGAAATTTTGCAATTAAAACAACTGTCAAGTGAACAATGCTCGGCTTTGCGGAAAGTGACAGTGAAGATGAGCTGCCGTCTGGCTGGGAAGAGCGAACCACGTTGGATAACCGAGTCTATTATGTCAAGTATAGCGTGGAAGATGTAATGTGCAGCATGTAAAAAATTGTATTTCTTCACATTCAGCCATTTTGAAAAGTCAGTGCAGTGGAATCATCCACGTACAGACCGAAGGAAAACTGTTCCAGCAGAACTACCGAAGAATTGGAAACGTATAGTGGATGAAGAGAATAAAATATTATATGAAAAGTAACATTGCTTATCATGGTAGACATGCTTCAATCGCCTAATAACCATGGTAATCATTTCAGCCAAGTTACTGGATTTAAGACTTATGCTGATCCGCGACTGGCTGTTGCGTTCGAAGAGACTGGTGCAGAAGAAGAAGATGAAGAACAATTACCAAGACAGCGTTTTGATGCTCGGACAAAAGCGCTTCAAGTTTTGCATGGAATAGATCTCAGCAACAAGACAGTAATGATTACAGGGGGAACTTCTGGAATTGGTGAACTTTTTTCTTTTCTTTCCAGTAATTCAATCAGTAAGTTAAATTCAATCATTTTCAAGGTTTGGAAGTTGTAAAAGCAATGTTATTTCACGGAGCAAATGTCATTATTGCATGCCGAAACATTAGCAGAGCAAGAGATACTGTAGCAAAATTGCACACTGACAGAGTAAATCAGTAATTGGTGAACTTGGTCTTTTTCTAATATCAAAATAAATAATTCTTCAGAGGTGCGTTAAAGTGGAATTTATTCATTGCGATTTTGCTTCTATGAGCAGTGTTCGACGATGTGCAGAAACTTTTCTAGCCAGTAACTGGTAAGAAAACTTCACGTTCCATTAAAAAAATGAAAAAGAGTTACATTGAATGTATTTGATTGTACAATTTTAATTTAGGAAGTTAAACGTACTGATTCTGAACGCTGCTACACTAGAATATTCATATTCGGTTACAGAAGATGGCCTGGAACGCACATTCAGTGTGAATTACTTGGGACAGTTTTATTTAACTACTTTCCTTTTGAAGAAGCTACGGAATTCAGCGCCAGCAAGAATTGTAATTACAACTGGAGAAAGTCATCGTTTGTATGTATTGTAAACTGATTACAAATCACTTTTCAGTAATAATAATGTGTGAAGATTTAGCGCAAATTATCATAATCTGGACGAAGACGAACTCATTTCTCGAATAACATTAACACCAGAGAACAAAGATTCATACAGTGGTATAATAGCGTACAGTATTTCAAAACTTTGTTTGACAATGTTCGCATTTTACTTGAACGAGAAGCTTTCAAAGCAACGTGTATTCTGTAATGCAGTTCATCCAGGAAACTTAGTGCCCACAAGACTTTATCGTCGTTATTGTTGCTTCCGTGCCCTGGTATGGCTACTCAAGCCGTTCACTAAATCTGCGGTATTTGATCGAATTCTCATTTGTCATAGTAAACATTGTTTTGATATTTTGCTTTCTCCCTAAGGATCAAGCTGCGTCTACAATCGTTTTTGCAGCTTTCTCGCCAGATTTGAACAATATTGGTGGTGTATATTTGAACAGTTGTTGGTTCTGTTCACCTAGCGCGACATCAACTAACCGTACATTGCAGAGAAGACTTTGGAATGTGAGCAATGAAATTTTAAATTCTATCGGAGCAACAGTGATTCGTTATATTTAAAATAAAAATATAATGAAATTTTTATAGAATAAAGAGCAGCCAAGTAAAAGCTAAATTCAGCTGATTTTTGGTTTCATTTGTAACACATGAACCTCTCCTCGCATAGTTTCGCATCATTCATGATATTATTCAACCGATAAGACTGAATAGCTAGCTACAATACTGAGAATCTTGCAATATGCGTGCAACATAACTATCATAATATATGCACAGTGACTGAAAATACGCTTAACTAAAGCTGAATACAACGATTACTGTCTATCCAGGAAAAAAGCAAATGCCAAATATTTAAACACAAAATGGAACAAAAAACCAAACAAAGGTAATGCTTACCATTCTTTTGAACCATACCAACTTCTTTCAAAAACTGTGCACAATAAGAAAAACGAACATTTTACTCAAAGAAATTCATTCGCTAAGGGAAACGTGTTCTAAATTAAATAAAACTAACAGAAGAAAATGTAACTATTGAGTACAGTATACCTGATGAGTAGGAATTAATAAAAGGAAAATTAACACGAACAAAAAAAATTTCACTCAGACAGTAATGTGAGGAGAGCTGGAAAAAATACCAATTGTTGAAACAAGTATAACAAAAGAAAAAGCAATCAAACATATCCTGTCAACGACCATGGCAGCGAATTTCCAGTCGTTCCGAGCTTCTTGTTCTTCTTCTTCATTTTTGACGAACTCTCTAATGTATCGTACATCAGCAATTAACTGTTCAAGCAGTTGACAGATTTCATTTGTCCTTTGGATCGAAGTTTCCTTACAATTAAGCAGAGGCTCTGAATCATTTCGAATGTCACTGTGAATGTTTGAATTCGACTTCAACGGTCGCCTCATCAACAATATACGTGGAAACCAATCAAGCAACACTTTTCGAGTCTGAAAATTGAACAGCTCACAAAATGAAGAAGCATAATGCATCAACAAGTGAATACCCAAACACCCATACGATGGGTATCCTGCGTTCTGTAATGCAAGTTCAGAACTATAACGTTGAACACCACCGAAGCAGATACGACAATCATATGACTGCTGAAGAATACTCCAATCAGTGATACAGCCTCAGATGTGCTTGGTGTCATCTGAGATACCATTGTCAAGAATACACACACTGACAATAATATAGTGATTTCTGAAAACAAAAAAATGTATGTTCAAAAGTTTCAATAACATTTCTAAATATCACAGCCAATCAATCATGTAATAAAAAATAAATATGCTGCAATTTTTTTCAAATAATGCTTCTCTAAAATTAGAAAATAATTGAAGTAAATAAACAAATTTTATCCATGTCACTTTGAAATGTGTTTTGAACAAGTAGAAAAGTTCATAAATTAGAAAATCAATATCTCACCAAGTGTGAGCTTTTCTCCGGATTCTACAGGCAAAATGAAACCAAGCAGTGTCATCAGTGATATTAACAGACTTGGTATAATCAAGTTAAAACCATAATAAAGGGTACGTCTTCGTATGTGCAAGCAATATTTCACATCTGAATAAGGTTCATCAGGACAACATTCGTACAGTTTCACTGTTCTTCGCACAGGATAATCTGCGGTTGTAAACTGCGACACTGCAAACAGAAATACATAAAGGTAACAATTCAAACCTCACCAACAAGAAGCCATTCGCCATTTTCAATGTATTCTGACATATCCCATCCATTTCCGCCCTGTTCTAAAACTAATTTTCGGTCGTTGTATGTCCACGAGCCGAACTGAAAAGTTCTCCATTCATTTCAACAAAAGTCAACATCTTAATCATACTTTCGACGACATACCTTCAAACAGCATGTTTGATCATCAAATGGAAACCAAGTGACATCCATTTTACAACTGCTTCGCACAATTGCCGGCGGAATCCAATTGATCTTACCGTCACTGTAGACAACCAAATTGCTTGGATAGTACGGATCAAAGTTTGGATCAACACTGCAAAAATGCAATTGTTTTATTGGTAAATTTGCAACGCTTCACCAATTGAACAATTGACAAGCAATACTTGTTGTAAAGCAATACATCTGGCTTCCATATTTTTCCTGCCGGAAAGCGTACATCTGATATGCCACCGTATTCTTCCGGATTCCATTTCAAATTATAATCATACCACGTCTATAATGAAGAATTGAAAATTGAACACAAACTGTTCCTGGTTTCTGCTGCTTGCTTACAAATTTCAACCAAATATTTGTTTGAATTAATTGGTTTTTTTCTTCCTAAAATTAAGAAATCCTTCAAATCAACTGTTCAAATTTTGCTTCATTACTTGTCGCTTACCACGTCAACAATTTGAAATAGAACCAATTCCAACAGTACAACAAGAGGCTTTGAACAGTTTGATACAGGACGTTCAAGAATGTTGTATCCGCGCAATAAATCGTCGTACAAAATTTGTTCATTGTAATCAGCCAGCAAGCTGAGAACACAAACGCTGAACAAAGCTGCTAAGAAGAACAACCAGCCACACATCGACCTGATCAACACAACTTTACCGGACGGCAAGCAAGCAAGCAACTGTTGACATGCATATAATAACCTAAGTCTTGATCAAGCTAGTTTGTATTTGTCAAACACTTTGCCAGTTTTCATCTGACCGCATCAAATCCACGCCCAAAAGTCTCGCAACCTCTTGAAAACTTTCACTTGAAATCAACTTAACAAATAAAAATATCTAATTCATCTAATATATATATATATATATATATATATTATTTAAGAGGTGAAAAATTCTTTTTCTTCAGAATGAACCTTTTTCTTCACAATGTAACGTTAATCAACCAATGTGTTTATTTATAAAATGTCAGTTTCAAGCGTTTAAAAAGAGACAACGCCCCATAGACAGGCTGAGTGAAAAAACTCACACAGTGCAAAAAGAAAGAAGGAAAACATGAACATCACATTAAGCAACATAAGTGTACATGTTATAATCCGATGGATCGCGGCTCAAATAATCGCGTTCAATCAAACATTCAATTCGCTTTTTTATCATTATAGGACTCGGCATAAAACGATGCTTCAGCTGATTCACTATCTAACATATTAAAACACACAAAACTACAATCAACATTTGGACAAGAATAAAAATTACACAGTACTCACCTCATTCAATAAAACAGTATGGCCCAACCGTTGACGAGATTTCATAATGCGAACAATAGCTGCTTCAACTTCCAATTTTCGCTCTTCCTCAATTTTCCCTCTTGTTTCCCTCTGTTCCGGGACCGTTTCTCCTTTTGCCAACAAAGTCTGAATTTTCACGCGAAATAATCGACTGCTGAATTCTTCATTTACACGAAACACATCTTCTTCATCTACAATGCAATGCATATAAATCAAGAGATGCAATCTTCATATCATTAAACCAACAAATGAGCAAGAATAAAAAATTATTTACGCAAAACAGGTAGCCGATCGCCAGTACTTGCCGCGCCTTTCGACTCACGGCAAAGTACTTGCTGTGTAGATTTTCCAAAAATTAACGAAAGCAGTGCTCTTTTCAAATCTTTCTCAGGAATAGCAGTTTGTTCGACAATTTCCTGTTCAAAAATACAAAATATACAATCACAATAACAGTTGAAATTTTAAAACCAATATATATGTATACCTTGTATGTGTATTGATTCGACTTGTTGAACAGCATTAAGATGCACATCTGATAAGTGGAAACGCACAAAATGTGCTTATGCTTTTTCTGTTTCGGATTGGAAGAAGAACTTGGTGGATAGAATTCCGCGTGCAAGTCTGCTGTACCCAACTGAGGCTGCAAATTTAAAATACGGCCACTGTGACTGCTTAGATAAAAACTAAACACAAAAATCAACATGAATAAACAAAATTCAAATCACACAAAATATATTTCAACAAATAATTTACAATTTAAATTTTTCAAAAGCTTCGTTAGCCGCAGATGGTAATATGCATCTTATTACAGATCCTTGCGTTGGCCAAAACCCAGTAGTCAAAACGGAGGCGCTAAAGTCGATCGGGAGGGCCTAAAACAAAATCAACATGACCATTTCACAAAAATATTCTGCAATCGTTAATGACAATCTTTTCTTTTTACAAATTCAGGATGCTCATCTTTCATATTTCGAATGCTCTCATTTATTGTAGCTGACAATTGCATATCTTTGAACATTCCTTCAATTTTGCTCGTAAAATGACATCCACATTCCATCTGAATTAAAAAAAATATTATAATAAAATAAAAGAACATCTAAAAATTTATTTTAAATATACAGCACCCTCAGTTTCGCAATGACGCTTTTTTCGGCATCATCGGCTAAGGATCGTGTGTGCAATAAGCGCTTGGCTAAATGCTGCTTGTAATAGCGCTCAAATACATCCTTCTCTTGTAGATGTCGAAATAAAATCATTGCACGATCCATGACATTTTCCAAATCACTTTCGCTCATCTAAAATGTAAAGAAATTTTCATAACATCTACTCGCATATGAATGAAGCACCAAGAAAAAAATTACCGCTTTAGAACCTTTCTTCAACTTGTCGTCAATGAACAAACTAAGATATTCCGGAGATGATGGATTTAAATTCAAAAAATACTCAAAGTCGGAACTAATAACCCTCCGAAACAGTGAATCGTTCTCAAATGCCTGAGATAAAAATTTATCAAATCGACTTTTCAAACTCAGAAGATTCTGAAATAAAAGGAAAAAAAAACTTAAATATTATAGTCTAATCATAGTTCATAAATTCATGTTCACTTCAATAAACTGAACCGGTGAAGTGGATATTCCATTTGTTAGTTCGTGCACCAAAGCAGTGCCTTGTTGGCGCAAATAATTCGACATAGCCGAACTCATCACAGTCAAGCCATTTGGAACACGTCTCAACAGAACATACATCGCGTTTAAGTCTTCATAACGATCCTGGGTTAGCATATGAACCACTCCTGAATTTTCCATGTCCACGATAATACGCAAATTTTTACTAATTAACTCCTCTTCGAGTACCTAGTTTAATCAATCAAAAGAATAACAACTCATTAAAATAACGGATTAGAGTTATTACTTTTATGATTTTAACTTCCGTCATAGCATCCAAATAATGACGGGCTCGAATGGATTCTTCATTAATTCGCTGCTGCACTTTTTGTATATAAGCGCCAGCATTGTTTTCTGACAGGTAACGTAAACCTTCTTCCTAAAAGGAATATATTAAAATTTGCTTACAAAATTTCTTGCATTATTTCACTCGAAAAAATTCAGCAGATTGCTGCAAAAATGGATTCTCAAAGTCTTCTTCGTAAACCGTTCTCGCATGAATACCCAGAGCCATAAGCATAAGGCACGCGTTTTTAACGCTCAACCTACAGTATACATTTATGTATAGATATGAATAATCACATTATCAAAATAGAAACTTACATATGCACCGCTTCACCATGCCTCTCTGCCATTATCATATTTAATAACGTATTCGATAAGTTATCTCGAATACCATCATACCGGATAACCTCATCACGAAATAATATCAAACCCAAGTCATACACCGGATCCACACTGTGCTGACTGACGTAAACACGATCCTAAATAAAGCAAACGTTATTTAAATTCTATTTTGCTTCATTCAATCAAATTCAATACCATGTACATCAAAATATCTCGTATCATGATCATGCTTGTCGTGTGTTCATTCCATGCATCGTTCAAAACTTCTAAAAAATTGCTGTTCTTCATAGCCTTCAACACATCCATACGAATCTAAATTCAAAAGCAATTATTTCACAGAAAATAGGACGATGCAAAAGTTACAAAAAGTGATATACCACAATAATGTGCGGCAAATATGAGAAATGCGTTATGTAAAAGGCTAACGTAAACACAAACAAAATAGAAGCAATTTACATATTTATAACCATATGCACTTTTTTATTAAAAACATAATTTTTAAAAGCCTACGCAGTTGACGTAATTTATAAAAAAATATCATTAAATATTACAAGTCATATTTCTTTACCATCCATCGAATCATTTCTTGCCGAGTAAATATAATTTCTCAAATTTATAATTAAAATAAAATGTCGTGTTAAATGATACTAGAAAATGTAAAACAGATTCATTACCAAGAAAAGCTGCTGCAAAACATATGCTTAACATGTTCTGAAAGTTGACCAAATCACTCAAGCATAAATCAAAAATCATTAAACTTTTTGTGGTACAAATTACTACAAAATCCACACTGACAATCAAGCTAACAATTAAAAAAAATCATTATCAGGTATTCTTAATTTACAAATTACATTCAAACAATTAACATTCAAATTAAATAAATTGTAAATAATAGTCAAAAATCGTTAATAAACTTGGAAATTTCAATAACTATTTTTGATTGGTTTAAACTGTACATAATTGGCTCATAAGCAGATACTTGCTGTGCAGCATTCAAAGATCATGGTGCACTAATTAACATTTAAACCAAATATATTATATTTTTTTAATTGACAAAAAATAATACTGCAGTAAAAAAACTATCGTAGAAAAACATTTGTGCAAAATCAAGCAGACATAAAGCTCAACTGTTTTATTCACCTCCATGCTTTATGTAATTAAATTAATGTTCACAGAAATCAGCTTTGAAATCAAGTAAATTTATATTATTAAAATACTCATTTAAGTGATCTTTTAAATACAAAAATTACTATCTTTCCATTTAATTAAAAAAATGATTATATCCAAAAAATCGGATAAAGCTAATTTCTTGCTCAATAAACATTAAAAATAACAAATAATACACTACAAATATCAGAACAAAATTAAAAAGAAAACTTAATAAGAGTTCATTTAAGTTCAGCAATGCTTTAGTCTAAGTAAAATGCCCATCGTCACGACAAAATGTGTCAAAGAAGATTCTGATATAATTTAGTTTAAAATTTACCTTGAAATTCCAAAGCAAGTTTGGAAACCTATTTTTAACCAAAAAGATTTGATGTAACTAAAGAATAAAATTCGCTTATCTTATTTTTATGTCATAATATAATTTATATTAAAATAATTTAATTTCTGCACAACAATTAAATCAAAAAAAAAAAATAAAGTCAGTAACCTGGTTTGCGTGGCAAACGTGTAAAATTCTTTGCACAATCATTAAAAAAACATATAACAAACAAATACGACGTAATGTCAAAAACAACAACAACAACTATTCACCTTTTTCTGAAGATGCTCAGTTATGACTTCTCTGAGACCATTATATAATTTATCACCATGCTTATGCAAAACCAACGTATAAGCATTACGATAGAGCTCTTCAAATGATAAAACAGAATTGTTTTGAATTTGTATTTTCTGAATTGCGCCACGAAGAAGTTCCCATGTACTCTCTACATAAGATTCGTCCATATTCATCTGTAATAAAAATATAAAAAACAGCAAATCAAATTAATAATTATCATTTTACCGGAAATGCTCTAATGCGCATTTTATTGCAGCCTTCTTTCTTATGCGCTTTCATCTTGCTACTAAAAGATTTTGTTTTACACAAGTTCAAAAGAAGTAAATTTGACAAGATAATTTTCTCTAAATTATAATTTTAAAAAAGCAGTTCATTTCCGCAAAAGCCTATTTCTTCAGAAAACCAATTCACCTCGAAAATGAAACGTGCACAGTACAGCAACTGTAACCCAGATATATTCAAGTTTAAGCATTCTTTTAAGTAAACTTTAAACATTTTTCAAAATTTTTATAAAAAACGTTTATTATTGCAAAAATATATAATTTATAAAATAAAAAAACAATTCCAAATGAAGAATATTTTAACACTCACACGATTAACAATATTGTACTTGATACTCGTAAAAGTCATAACAAATTATAATAAATTCGTATTTCTTGCTGAAATAAATTTTTTATTAAGGCATATTTTTTAAATCAGCTAAACGCATTGTTTGCTGAAATAAAAACTAAATTAAATTAAAATGTTAATTTTCCTACAGAAAGGGTAGTCTGGGACTGATTTGGTTAGTGACAACTTTTGAACCAAAAAAGAATGAAAATTTAGTAATATTAACTTAATTATTAAAATATTTACTACATTCAAAATTATTAGAAATCATCATCACATAAAATCTACATTAACAATAATTATATCACATTAACTTGCTTTATTCATACTGTATTTTTCTATTTTTACATAATTTCGTAGTAAAAACAAAATTTTCATTGTTGTGCATTCAGTTTCTGCGAATTATTTTTTTTCACTTTCTTATTATATCACTTTCTTATATATAACATGAATTTGATGTATGACAATTTTTTCTTTGATTACAGTAAATCTGGTGGCCAATTTAGAAAATATTTATCTTGATTTAATTGAATAGGGAATTTTGATAAATGTGACGCACAATATTGCCAAACAAATAAGGTGAACGTGAGTCATTCAATAACGAAATACATGATCAGTGATGATATGCTGATTCTGTTTGAAGGAAAAGAAATTTGCTGCTATATAAATTTAAGAATTAACTTACCTTTGAACATTTTTACTTATACGTTATAAATGTGACCATATAATTTTGTTCAAACTACATCTTACCACGTGAATATTGAACAATTATAGCTTTTTACATAAGTACAATGCCGTTGCTTTGGCAAAGAATCCGATCTGGAGTTCGATGGCATCCTAACGAGCAAGCTGCCAAAGCAGCAGCTGCTATGACGTTAAAATCAGTGAAATCTATTTGTGTGCGTTTTGATCCATTTTCTGCAGGAAACCGTTCTATACGGTAAGGGAACATCCAGATTAAAATTCTGTTCAATTTTTTCATTTTTTAGTGAATTTTTAAATGTTGCCATGTCAGATCGCTGCATTCAGACGAATATGAACTGTCGAGTTACCACCGAAATAAAAAATGACCGTTGTAAGCCCACATTGGAAGTACAATTTGGTAACACAAAGTTCTTCGTTTGCTGTCATATTTTTATAACAGTCAATTTTTAGAAAATGGTCTAAATCTCGTCTGCGATTCGTTTAACATGTCGTTAGTTGATTTGTTGCGTGTTTTCAAGAAATATTCAACATCTGTCCAAATGCAGTCAAAAAAATGAAACGTACTTTTTCCGTGTAGAATACATTTCTGCAGTTTTCATTCTGAATTAATATTGAATGATAGCAAATATGGAATGCTACAATTAAACGGATGAAATGAAGAAATATTTCTAAATAAATTGTTGGAAGAAAGCATTGGAAGTATAATAAACTAATCAAAATTCAACATAAATGATACAGTATTTTCCTCGGTCATATATAAGAGAAGTGAAATTTCAAAATGTTATAAATTGACTTACAGCGCAATTTCATAAAGTAAAAAAAATGAAATTATTTATTACTGAATAAACTACGATTATCTTTTCATATCAAAATTACATCAATATTATTGGCATCGTGCCCCTGTCACACGGTATTCATTAATTACAATCAAGCACGTTCAGTTTTAAATGTTATTGAAATATTTCATGTACAAACTTTACAGGAATTTCGGTAATTTAATTGTTTACATATTCACTTTTAATGATACTTTTATATTTGTAAAAAAATGTACTTTTTCTCTTGTTTGCATTTTCTTCTGCATCAAAAGTGACAAAAATCAGAAGCCGCATCAAACATCATGCTCGACACTGTAATACATTAACTTTTATTAAAGTAAGAAACAAGAAAAAGCATTAAAAGACTAAAACTACGTGTAGCAACAAAACCGGTGGAGTGCAAGGTTTTCTTGTTTCTTTAAAATTAACAATCAAAAGCACTGAGGTATTATCATCTTTCATGGTTTTTTTTGATTGTTATTAAAAGTGAACTATACCGAAATATCAGCTACTACTTTTATAGAGGTGGTGGCTTTTTGCAGGCTGGTTCTTGGAGCTCATCATCGCCCAATGAGCTAAAATACATTTTAATTATTTAGCGAAAGAATAGAAAAATCGAATTTTATCCAATTTACTTTTCCGACTTGATGGACAATGATATTTCTACAGAATTATTGTTGAGATTTTGGGCAGCAGTCGAAGGACCAGTGAGATCATTTACACCTCGTTCGCCGTCTCTTCCAGCAAAGACGCTTTCAACTGAGGGCAATGAGTACAACTCCGGCGAAGGCTGTCTCGCTGGCATGTAAGTACCAGATGAAGGCATACCATAAGTTGGACTGTCCATTGAAAACGAAACTCTATTGTCCCTGAAATAACCCGGAGTCGGACTATCCTGGTTAAAGTACATGTCAGATCCTTCAGATGGACTACCCAAAGAATAAGATCGACCCGGTACAGAAGTACTTTGCCAAAGAGCTTCAATACTTGGCATGGATGAACCAGTGGAAGCTGAAAATGGAGTAGTTGCACGATGTCCTTCCACCGAAAGACTTCCGTTTTCTGTTTCTTCCTCTCTTACGGTGTCACCAGTATTCGAACTTCCATTAAGTACAATATGATCTCTGTCAATCTCTCTTTCTCCATTTGCGTCCACCGTTGTCACCACGTAAACACATTTCTCTAATGCTCTTAAAAATTTATCAACTCTTTTGTAATTACGTGCTGGATTTAACAACAGTTCGCAAATTCGTTGTATGGTGAAAGGTACTCCGTCAAAATCCTGCATACGTTGAACAATTCTTCTCCGATAAGCATTCAACTGTTCCCTACCATGCGACGGTATCTGCAGATTTCGAATTGCTTCATTTATACTTCTTTCACACTCATGAACAAAAAATGGTTGTATGATTGACCAAGCAAAAAGTGGTCGTCCTGTACGAGACACAAAATCCAAATATTCCACCAGTGCCCGTTTACATTCAATTTCATCAAAATCAGAGTTCCCATCTCGCTCTATTGGTGTTGCAAATGTTTTCAAAGCTTTCAAAAAGTTGTCTTTTTGCGTTTCATTTACCATTTCTAAAAAAGAAAATCACAATTATGCAACAAATATCCACAAATCATTGGACATTTTATGCATTTACATAGGCAACACTTCAGAAAAAATTATTTGAAAATTATAACGAAAAGTTTCATGCAAATTCCATTTTACTATAATGTAATAAACAATTTGAAAATCAACATTCGTTTCATATAAATACATCCTACATTGCAAATAGACATACATAACAAAAAGTTCAGCAACTTTCAAATTAGCAAACTTTCAAAAAACAACTAATCTAAAACTAATTGAAATAAATCTGTATAATTAACAAAAAAAACATCAATACTTGAATTACTTTTTAAAAAGGAGCGTTGTAACAGTACTTATTCAAATGACAATGCAATTCAGATGAGATAAAAAGTAACTCAGCGGAAAACAGCTGCCACTACAGAAAATTTGAAGCAATCACTCGGATAGAAAAATACAAAACACTGTTTACTTCAATACTGCACTTCACAACGCAGGAAAACATACAAGAGCAAAATTAAACAGACAGTAATACTACAGTACATTACAGAATAATTTCAAAAATCAAGCTTGTATAAAGCCGTTGATTTTTTAAACAATGCCTTCGTCATACGATACATTAAACAAAAAATTTTTAATAATTTGCACATCTTTGAAAATATTTATAATGACATTATGTTAATTATTTCTAATTTAAATCTAATGAAATGAAACGCCATTCAATCGACAGATAACAAAAAAAAATTTTCAACAAACATAACGCAAAAGCATTGAAAAATTTAATTATTTAAATAAATAACAACAACAAAGCAAAGAAAATATAAAAAATTGTTTAAAAATATTTAGAATTTTAAATATAAATCATAAATGCATAAATCAAACTTGTTTAAAATATAAATTATCAAAAATTAATTTAATTCACTTAAAGCAAACAATGAAGCCAATTCTAACTTTACTAACTGAAAGATAATAAATTTAAAAATATATGTAAAAAATTATTTGCTGCAAAAACAGCGGAATCAGTTACATGGTTGAAACGGAGAATAATTTATATTTATCAACTTTCATTTTGTTTAAAAATGCATATCCTTGTAATATTTATGTAAATCCACGCGTGCAAGATTTTAACTTTACAATATTTTGCATAGAATACTTACAAATCACATTTTAAATTTCACATAATAACAAATCTTTGAATATACATATACATATACATATATATTTTTTTATTATTTATAAAAATATATTTATGAATAATAAAATAATATACATACATCACATAGATATATTTTATGTTATATTTATTTTAATATTCATGTGTTTAAAAATTGTACTTGCATGAATGTTACTGTAATTGGTGGTGTACTGCATTATTAATATTTTTTATTAAAAATTTTTTTGTTTTTTAAAACGTGAATTTGAAAATATTTTATGGCAACTGTTATAAAAATAATTTATTTTTTTCAATTTTGATAATATTTTGTATAATTTCAGCACTGAAAATGCCTAGGTATACACATGCTATTTTGACTCGCCTACCTAATCGCTTAGAACTTAATGGCAAGACTTTGCATGTGGATCTGACTGTTGCAAAGCGGCAGCAGGAGGAATTAACTGAAAAGTTGCGTGATGCTGGCGTCAATGTAATTGAACTAGCACCAGAAGATGTCGATGAATTGTCATCGCTGTTCGTCGATGATTATGCTATTGTCTGCAATGGTACTGCACTAATGACACCCGAACGCCCTGGGTTTCGCACAAGAGAAGTAAGCTGTTTCAATTTGAAGTTTCCTGAATACTGAAAGCCATTATTTAGGTTGTTGCGTTATTGCTGGAATTGGGTTTCCAAGTGAAACAGGCTGATACTGACAACAGCAATTTAAAATTACGCGGTAGTGATGTTCTTTTTACTGGTAAATTCATTGATATTGCAATACATATCTTTAAATGATAGTATAAGTTTGTTTGTTTTTAAGGAAAAGAATTTTTTGTGGGAATTACTTCTGAAACGAATTTGGCAGGTGCAAAATTGGTTGCAAAATCTTTTCCTGAATATCCCACGACAGCATTTAAGTTGCAAGGATCTCATCCGTTGAAATACTATGTTTGTACCGTTTTAAACGACGTTCTTGCTGTTGGAAAATCAAATGACGCACAGAATACATTGAAGGTATTATAATAAAGTTTTAAATTTTTATTTACTGCGTCGATTTAGAAAATTGAGAATGAAGCAGTATACAAATATACAACATTGACATTAAATGATGATAATGCAGTCAATTGTTTCAATTTGAATGGCACAATATTCACTGGAATGCATAATCATGGCATTGAAGTGAGTTATATTTATTTGTTTGACTCCTTTCTCTGACAAATCAATATTTTTTTTGCATTTGAGAAATTTCAAAGCATTCAAGATTGCGAATTGCAGTCGGTTGCAGTGAATGAACTACTTCAGTTTGGCGGACTTCTCACACAGCATTGCCTTTTGCTGAAAAAGATGAAATCACCGAAGAATGCGTGATTGTAAATCTTATATTCACTCGTACATAGATGTATACAATCGTCATTACATTATCATTCATAATTCGTTGTTGCTTTTCTTACCTAAAAATTGTTCTTAGTTGAAGCTTTACTGAAATCAGATTAAATTAAATGCTTAATAAGTGTTGATAAATAAAAAATTATCTTTATTCTTCTACTCCGAAAAAGAAAACAACAGCATGCCGCCAACAGTAATAAATATGAATTGCTCATGATAGAATCGCGATGTCTCTAAATTAATCCATACGAATGTGCAAATGAGAAATTGCAGTTTTAGCAAAATATAACGAAACAATTGGAAACTATGTTTTCAGCTTTTTGGAATCATTGCGCGCGGCGTGCAAATTTCTTTTCATCATAAAATGCTGCACATTCGACGACGAACGGAACGATTTTCACATTTCTTGCAGTTTCGTTCGAAATGTTTTCGACACACAGGGTAGAGCACCGCACGAATTGCTTCATCAAAAACATTCTTCACTCCTTTTTGAGTCAACGCAGAGCATTCAACATATTTGACCGAACCTGATCATCAATGAATACTGTATAAGATTGAAATCACAAGTGCCGATGTATATATATACCTATCTCTTTGGCCATCGCCAAACCTTGCTGATGTACAATCGGCTGTAAGCGCCGTTCTCGAAGTTTTTCTATCGTGTCCTGCTCCTCACGAAGGTCAAGTTTCGTGCCGACAAGAATTATTGGCGTGTTTGGACAATGGTGACTTACTTCAGGAAACCACTGACAGTAGAAATAAATTTTTTATTTAAAAGTACCATAAAAACCAACTGGAAACATACCTTTGCCCTCACATTTTCGAAAGATGCTGGATTTACCAACGAAAAACATATCAAAAATACATCCTGAAATTTTTTAAATTAAAAAAATTCATTTGTACCCACAAAGCTTACCGTCTGTGGATATGACAACGGTCTAAGTCTATCATAGTCCTCCTGACCCGCTGTATCCCATAATCCTAAGTTAATTGGCTTCCCATCCACCATAACGTTGGCAGAGTAATTATCAAAACTAAAATAATTAATCATCACAAAATTAAAATCGTCCATCATACTCACACTGAAAGCGTATACTTACACTGTTGGAATGTATTCGCCGGGAAACGCATTCGTAGTGTAACTTATCAAAAGACACGTTTTACCGACGGCTCTGAGTAAAAACAAGTGTAAATGACCATAATAATGTTGATTGAATAACATTACATGACTCACCCATCGCCAACAACAACGCACTTGATCGCCTGCATTAACGACCAAAAACAAATGATCGGAAAAAAGTGGCGGACAGAAGTTTGATCAAATATCAAAATAAAATATCAACAGATATTGAATGCAAAGAGCAAAGAAGTCAACAAAACACTAAAAATAATTAAATTAAAAATAATTTTTTATAAAAACTGCAGACAGCGATCGCATTGCAAAAATAGAAAAATAAACTTCAAAGTAATCAGAAAACTCTAACCGCGCAGCAATTTGTTTCTTCAATTGCATGAATCAAATAATACAGCTATCTGAATGCTCAACATAGTTAACATTCCATTGATGAAAGTTTATCTAGCACTCGCCCGCTTTCATAAAACATTACATTGCTTTACAAATAAAAATTACAATAAAAGAAGAAAAAAAATAATGTTCAAAAAATTTTAAGCAAGCCAAATTATCATCAACTTCAATTAATTAATTCATCATTGTTTTCAGAAAGTGCCTGTAACATTATTCGACTGTAACAAATTTTTCGACTATGAATATTTTTCAAAAACTGAACACTATGAACAGAAAAGGGCACCACTCGGATAAATATATTGGAAAAAGGAACGCCAGCCTGGAAAACAACATGTGAAAGTTCAAAAACCAGAAAAACAAACTGATCGGCTACTGAAACGCGCCAACAAGAATTCCAAGCAAAAAGAACAAAGTAAAATATTTCAGCTTTATGAAGAATATCAACGGAGAAAATATTGATGCTTAAACTAACACTTACTGTAAAATACGACTGATGCAAGCATCTTTTCACGAAGAAAAAAAATTTTCAGCTATAAGGCCACGACACAACTGAGCGAACATATCTTTGGTACAGGATATTCAGGCTGTTATGTTACTGTAATGAAAGTTATATAATTTTAAAGCTATTGTCAGAAAAGTGAAAAATAAGGTTCAACGAAAATAAAAACTTTAATTTATCGGGCAATACATATTTCTATTGGAATTTAATTTTCTGTCCATATTTGAATAAATTTTTTTTATAATTCTAGGAAAAATATTGTTATCAAAAGCATATGAGCACAACGCATTTTCATTAAAACTTTTTTGCTCTAAATATATGTTGTTTGATTTAGAACCATAAGAGATGTTAATTTTACAGTGATTATTATTCTTAAAACTTTTATGATGTATAAGGTAAAACAGCTCAGTAAAGAACACTTAATAATGGAACATAAGAAATTTATTTTTGAAACGAAATTATTCATCGATCATTTATTTCATCTAAAAGAAATATTTCATTATGCTAGCCATTTTAAAGTAATATAAATATTACGTTAAAATAAATCTATCAGTGCTTATCAATGCATTACAAGTACTTTTTGCACTGTTCGTTATCCAATAGTTGGATAGGCGTCTTAGCATTGATTTTCAGTATTTTAACATTTCTCTTTGTTTAAGATTCAATAACATTAAGTGGTTTCTGATTAAAAGTCAAAACTACAACGCGACAATGAACTCGAGATAAACTACAGTATGATAAAAAGCAAGTTTTAATTCAATTAAGCGGTGTTCATGTTTATTACATTTTTTCTAGTGGCTGATGGTTCTAAAATCATCAAAAATATTTTTAATTGAAATAAATTAAAAATATGATTTTATTTTCTGAAGTTTTTTATTCTAATGCTACTGATAATATATAATGAAGTAGATAATGTTAAGTTGAGATGATGTTAAAAGTGCTGCCAAATTTTGTAATAAATAAAGTCATGTTGATATTTTCCCAAACTTTTTCATAATTCATAAGCATTTTTATATTTAGAAAAAACATAAATTTTCATACGCAATACTTTGATGTTAAATAAGTTAATTGTTGTCTTCACGATGAATTTATTTTACGTTTTTAATATTCATGTTTCTGCTCGGTGTTAATGTGCTATTTTATTCCTGCATACATTTCATACAAACGACGAAATTAAGATGTATCTTTTATTTCATTTCGAAAAAATTTATTTTACCTTGTTTCTTCTTCGAGCCATTCTCACAGCTTGCTGTTTAATAGTTATTTACAGAAGGTGTCAGGTAAAAGCTTAACTGCAAACGTGTTAGCTTAGCAACAAATTCAGCCTTTGTCGGTCAGGCACTTTTGCCCTGTGCTAAACATTTTCCACATCAAAATTGCCTCCTATTGTCTTTATAATTGTTTGTTGGCAAACGTTACGTAAGGACGCCTCTGTAGATGACCTTTGCTAGAAGTCAAAGAAGCCGCCGCTCAGCACTGCAAACATATGCATTATTGATTGTCACTAGCATGACCAGCATGTTAAAATCTGCTGAAATGTTGTTTTTAATCAAAATGCGAAAATTGAGCATGCTGTGATTTTATTTTACTAAATAATAGGACAAAAGAGCAACAGTATATAGTATATAGTATATAAGATGCAAATGTTAATTTATTTTAATCTTTGAAAATTGATGATAATCAGCGGGAAAGTAGAAATAATCTTCACAAAAATATCTCATAAATTTTATCTTTAAAATAAACACGTTTCAAACTGTTTGCTGAAGAGCAATAATTTATTTGCTACTTTTGACTGATATAAATCTATAAAAAAAGAAATAAACAAACCAGAAAGAATGAATAAAGTTCAGTTTATATCAGACTGTTTATATGCAAAAGCAAAAATGTCAAACCACAAAGATAATCAGAAAATTAGAAGATTAGCCATGCTTTTGCTGACAGCTTCCAAATATGTTCATGCTTCAAGTTTGCACAAGCTTTTGTTACAATATTGCAGCTGACATTCCTGCCACTGTAAATGAAAATTTTCATTTTTAAATCAAGAAAAATAAGAACTAAAAGTTTATTTTTCTCTTCTTATTTCTCCAATAAATTTTGTTTCAATGTGATATATATATTCACTTGTTTAAAGTTATTTTGATACAATTATGTTTATTTATTATTTACATCATTAATAATAATAAGCAAATAAATAGTTCAAAAATGAATTAAAATATGTTCAAAAAAATAATAGATTATGATAAAAAGAAATTTTCAAATTTGCATCAAGCAAAATGAACACAGTTGAACAACAGCGTTGGTGTGTGATTCAGTCAATGTTGCTTTTTTTCTGTTTTTTTTTTGCATGACAGAAAAGTTAATAGAAAATTTTGCAAACAGTGAGTCAGCTGTAAGCAATGAAGTTGCCAAAATTGCTGTTCAAATTTCGACTATTAGTAAACATCTCAACAACAAGCTGCTCATGTCGAATGCTGATGACTGTTTTTTGTAATGTTTTTGTCCTTTTTTCCAAGCTTAATTTCATGTACAATGAAGCAAAATGATTTATTACTGATTATTTTATGATTTACAAATAAGTAGTATTTAAAAAATGATATCTTTAAAGCAATTACTTGCATGTCCACTAATTTGCGGTTGAAAATTAAAAAAAAAGACATTAGTATTGCAATGTAACTTGTTGTATATGCAAAACAACAAATAATCGTACGGTAATATATCTATATTTACACAATGAAAGGTTGCTCTTCCATTGCATTATGAACAGAAAAGCTTAATCCTGTAGAACTGATAGCTGATATTGAACTTTGATTATTATTTTATCAGCAAGCATTCAAGTGCACTCAGGATAAGAGAAATCGTTTTTGAAAGTGTGATGATTGTTTTCCACGTAAAGTTGTAAGCATGATAAAAATTTCATCAATATTAATAATGATTTTAGTTGAAAACAAAAATTAATATTTTCAATCAATGCAAATGCATCTTTGTGTTTTCTTATCAGTGAACAACTGTCATTAGACAAATGTGCTATCAGTATTTCAAATAATGACAGTAAGAGGTGACGAAGTAGGACTGTATTTTTTGTTTTAAAGTTCATTTTTAATAATGTTGAGCTTTATTATTTTTTTTCTTATCAATACTGTAGTAGTGTTCAGCTTTCCATTTCCGGTGCCCTTCTGTAAGCATGAGCTGGTGTTTTATCATGCCGCTTGTTGTCTGTTTGCACAAATGCTAAGCGACGGCTAGGCGCCGCTGGCACGGTGGCCCAAGACGGTACTGCACTCCATCAGTCACTAAATCACAGTCGTGCAAACAGCTAACTTCAAAAGAGACCGCCACCATTAGCGGATCCGAAGCGCAAACGTGCGGAACTGGTCAAGCTTGTTTTATTGAACAATCTTCCTTACACCAGTAAAAAAAAACAATAAGATAATATGAAAATAATTCCAATAATAAAACAAAGCTTATGGATACTTTCGGTCAAAATTAGAATATTATTATTTTTATAGACAAGGTATAATTGTGTAAAATTTAATCAGTAGTATTTGTCAGAAGCTGGTCACCAGGCAGCTGTTGCTTATGCATGGATAAATGGCGTCTCAGATCGCACGTTCGGCGGAAGCCTCTTTCACAGCCAGCTTTTGGACATGCAAACGGTTTATTATTACCGTGAGTAAAAAGATGAGTCTTAAACAGATTGTTTATTTGTTTATTTATTTTCATGAATTTATTTCAACTTACTTTCAAATTAGAACGTTGATTGAAAGTTCTGTTACATTTTGGACATTGCAACGGTGGTCTGTCCAAATGCAAAATGCGATGCACTTGCATTGTTCTCGATTGGCAAAATCCTTTGCCACAGATGTCACATTTGAAAGGTTTTTCCTTTGAATGAATATAACTACAGAAACAAAAAATTAAGACGTTAATGTAATATGCAAATTTCACAATCTTTCTTACCGATGATCCCTGAGATGATCTTGTCGACGAAACGCTTTACCACAAATTTCACAACTGTATGGTCGTTCGTCTGTATGGGTTCGTTCGTGGATTAGTAGATTGTATGATTTTGTAAAACGACGTTGACAATATTTGCAGATAAATTCTTTACGTGGTCGATTGCATTTTCGTGGTCTTGTTTGTCGAGTGACTTGTCTTAACAATTGAATTTAATTTATGCATTGCAATGAAGAAGTAACATTAAATTAAAAAATTATATTTACTTTGGTATCGTTGATTCAGATTTGTCAAAATTTTGTCCAAGTTTAGTGAAATCAAAAGTTTTCGTTGAACGAGGTGGTTGCGGTGCAGTTGGTTGAAGTAAAGTTTGAACTGGCACTGGATTGGAACGAAACGATTGGAATAATAACGCTGCATACAATTCAAGCTGACTGGCTGACATGATTTGTGCAAAGGGTATGGGTGAATTGAATGGCAGCCAAAAAGGGATTGGAGCCGGCGTGGGTGTGATCCAAGTGCTGGCTGCAGTTGCATACAAAGATGTTGAAGATGAATGCGGTGAAGACGAAGAAGATGATGATGAAGAAGAAGAAGAAGAAGAGGAAGAAGAAGCAATAGTAGCTTGTTGTAAAACTGGCATGTATCGAGACAACGACATCTCAGTGTGTGTGTTTGTGTGTTACTGCAACAGTGCTAACATCAGTGGCCCATCTTTTCAATACCGCACTGTTTAGCCAATCAGAGTTCAGCATTCAACCAATCAGTGTCGACTGATAAAGCGAACAAGTGAGGTAAAATGTGGGTGATCAAGCCGGCGCCTGTTTAGCAGGAAGCTATAAATGATAAGCGCTTCTACTAAGCGCCCACTGCAGGAGCGGGTCGATCTTTGAAGTAAACAACGAAAAACAAACAATATTAGTGAAACTTTATGTGTTAATGATGACAATGATCAGTTAGAAAGTTTGAAGAAGTAATCTATCTCTTCAGCGAGTCATGAGAGAGGTCACTTTGGGTGATTGTAATGTATGCTTATTTGGTCAGCACGACAGCGTTTGTTTAAACCTTCCAATATATTTTTAACTAACGCTTAACAGCTAATGACAAATGGCTATTTTGCTTTCATGCTTTCATGCTTTCTTTCTTTCTTTTTTTTTTTTTGCTTTCTACATGTGTCACCGTGTAAAAGATGACGTGTCAAGTTCTTATACAATCACTTGTTTAAAAAAAGCATATGCACAGAATTGCTGTTTAATGCTAACTTCATAATTATTGTAGTAAATAATTTTGTACAAACATTTTTCAATTCTTCAAGTGAATAGTTCAAAATTTATAACAATGAATCAGATTTTATTTTAGGAAAAGTAAATTTCATTTTGCATAGGAATTCTTTTTCTTCAATTTTAGTTCATTCATTGCTTTGAAAAATTTAACCAATTTTTTGTCTCTACCAAGTGACATTTGCTTGCTTGAAGAAAAGAATTTTTCCACAAGTATAAGCAAAGTTTATTGAAATTTTTTATTCAATAAATAATTCAATGATAAATAATAACTTTTTCCCATTCAATAAATATTTTTCATAAATAAGGATATCCGGAAATGATAATTTAATTTTTTTCAAGCTGTTTCATGAAATAAAAAAAAACAAAATGAATAATCTTGCTTTACAAATATATGTTAGGTACATGCACATGTGCATGCATATACAATGCATGAATGTTATTGAAATGGTGAATTAGTCATTTTTAGTTGCTACTAATTTAATTTTTATGAGCTAAATGCGTATCATTTGCGCATATTCATGACAGTTTAAAAACTTTTGAATAAATTACAACAGAAAATTTTTACACATCAAATGTGTTCAAATACGTATAGAGAATGTGCTATTGATATAATTTCTTTATGTTTTTATAATAAAAATTACTTAAACAGTCAAAATTGGTCACTTGGAAAGGATCATTTTTGTAGTGGCTTAATATTTCACTTAAAATCAAGTGCAGGTTACCTGTTGACCTGAAGCAAATCTTTGCCATGGCAAGAGACTCAACATTAACACTGCACGTTATCAGTAAGTTTCTAGGGGAAGTATTAAGTTGTGTTTGATGACGACCTGTGAGTCAGAGTTAAGCTTAGTCAAGAATCGTTTAATGCGATTCCGCCCTTTGCTTGGACAAACTGAAACTCACTACGGGAAAATTCTTGGCCCAGCCTTTTCCATTAAATTTCCTTTTCAAGCCATTTTACTGATAAGCAGCGCAAACTGATATGGAAATAGTTCAAACTGAACGAAATCCACTCACAGCGACCAAATTTCAACTGCTTTATCAATCTGCATTAAAACAAGTTAAAAAAAGACAGCATTTATTTAAATGTCTTTAAAATGTTGATGCTAAAAATTTCTCATTTGCTAAATTATCACCTCAGAATGATTCAACAATTAACAAGCGTCAGTTCACCATTTCTTACACCAGACAATACATGTAGGAAAAAAAAGTTTTGGCACAAATTCATGATTTTTTATCACTAAATTTTTATGATACCCATTTTTCAGCTTTGTTAATTTTCTTTTTTTTTCTGAATAAGACTTTTTATTCATTTTGTCATCATTTTGCAGTTCGTTTATTGTTATTTAATTTATGATGAATCTGACATTATGCACACTTTCAAACTATTTTATTAACTTTACGACAAATTTATCAAAAAAATAAATAAATAAATAAATAAAACAGTAAAATATTATTGCTGAAAGCAGTTTTCTTTTGTTCTGCATTACCGCTGTTCTTTAATTAAATCTTACTTAAATCTTTATTGCTACAGTACTTGCGTGCATTACGAGTTTGAGTTATATTTTTAATATATTAAATAAGGATAGTTCTCAGTAATACATTCGCAATATGCTGCAAACGTCAAAACTCTCCAAAATTTAAATTTTATCTTTACACCGTGCCCGAAGTATGCTCTACAGAAGTAACAAGATTACTTCTGATTAATAAAATTGCTAATTGAAAGTCTGATTAACTATTATATAATTATTATTTTTGTTAACAACAAAGCACTGGAAACTGAAGCAATTAAAGCAAAACTGTCAGTTGTCATTTTCCAGCTTACTGTACTTACAGTATAACGTTACTTGTAGTAAAGTATTTTTGAAATGTTTTATTTAAAAAAATATATTTAAATTGTAAAATCATCATTATTAAATTTTTTAAAAGTACATAAGCTATTAAAAAGACTGTTGCTTTCTTTTTTCAAAAATTATACTTAACAATAATGAAGTATTTGAATTATTGCATTATAAATGTAAAATAAAAGAAACCTATTTTTTGTATGGCAAATTAATATGCCTCATAATTTCGTAATATTAGTACCTTTAAGTCAAAATTTACAGTATTCTAAGGCAAATTTAACTGATGGAACCTGCGAATGGCTATAATGGTTATGTAAAGCGATTTGCTGCAGAGCGAAATTTTGTTTCACCGAAAATGACGGATAACATGGAAACTGAAGATGAATTTCTACCTGATACCGTCGCCGTGCTTGATTGTGGAGCACAATATGGGAAGGTTGTCAATTATTTTAATTTTGACCTGTAAGCTTATGCAAAGACTTGGTTTTTAGGTTATTGAACGTAGAATAACTGAATTATGCGTTCGATCGAAGATGTTGCCATTGCATACATCAGCTTCAATTCTGATCAACAAATATAAGTGAGAAAAACTTATTTACCTTTGTAATTGAATAAAATGATTTTTATTTTTTAGAGCTATTATTATTAGTGGAGGTCCATTTTCGGTAAATGATATTGACGCTCCACGTTGTGACAGTGGCATTTTTAAATTAGGCATTCCAGTGTTGGGTATCTGCTTTGGTTTTCAAGTAGACAATCTTTGAAGCATAATTTATAAATAAAATGTTGTTTTATGTTTTGAATATTTTAGTTGATTAATAAAGTTTTCGGCGGTACCGTGGAACGTAAAAGTTATCGTGAAGATGGACAAGATTATGTTGAAATTGACGCTACTTGCCCTTTGTTTAAGTAACGTTGTTTTTTATACTCACAATCAGCATTGATTAGTGAAGGTTATTTTATTTCATATAAGTGACTAAATTGTGGAATGTTGGTTTAGCGAAGGATAAAATAATTGTAATTTAGTTTAAAAGGGCATTAGGTGGTAAGTAACTCAGTTTGATGAATAAATTGTTGGTATTTTTTCTTTGTTTTATAAATATTTATTTTTCATTTTATTTATTAATTTTTTTTGATTTTAGGAATTTGGCTGCAACTGAGTTGGCACTTTTAACTCATGGCGATTCGATTGGAGCTGTTGCACCTTCATTTACTGTTGTTGCAAAGTCCAGGAACTTGGTAGCAGGTATGTTTAAATCAATTTAATTTAATTTAATTTAATTTAAATAAGCATTTTCAGAAGCTGATTCAACTTAAAACATGAACTGTCGTTACTTTAATTTAACGTGTAAATTTTCTTTTAGCAATTTCGAATGAAGAAAAGCGCATTTTTGGTGTTCAATTTCATCCTGAAGTTGATCTAACTCCATGCGGTGGGAAGATAATACGAAACTTTTTGTTTTCCATTGCTGATTGTAAGCCGAATTATACTATGGAAAATCGACTGTCGGCTTGCTTGAATGAGATAAAAAATACTGTCAAAGACAAAAAAGTTTTGGTAAGTATTCCTGTTCAGTAGAACAGTTAATTTTGGTATTAAAACGGTGTAAATTATTAAAGTTGCTATTAATTTACGAAGTTTCATTTACACAATGCCTTATCGTACATTTTACTGTAAGTAATTGCAACCTCATTATCATTTATTTTGTTATTGTGAATTTCTTTTTTCTTTAATTTTCAACAAAATGTATGATTTTTTAAATATTATTTTAGTTTATAATTTAGAATATTTCATTTTAATTTTTATTGTATTTATTGTAAAAAGTAAAATTATCTGTATTTAATTTTATTTATGGCAGTCATTTCTTTTGTAATGATGTGGCTGTTATTTTGACAGAACATTTGAATTTAGCTTAGCACTGAATTGTAAATTTAAACTATTAATTGATTTTAAATTAATTTTATTACCAACATTAAATTTTCAGTTTTTCTGGAAAAATGTTAATTGCTTTTTTGTTCTTTGTTTATTTTAATTTTAATAAATTTTTTTGTTTTTTTTTTCATAATTAGATATTGTGCAGTGGTGGAGTTGATTCTACTGTTTGTGCTGTACTTTTGCGAAAAGCTCTTGGTAAATCGAAAGTGATACCAGTATTTATTGACAATGGGTTTTTGCGTAAAAATGAGGCAACTGAAGTGGTAGAGATGCTGAAATCGCTGGATTTTGATGTGAAATGTTCGTATTATTTATACAGTTGAGATTATTGATTTATTTTATTGTTTTCGTTCTTAAATTGTTTGCAGCATTTAACAAGTCCAAAGAGTTTATCCATTCTACATTACCAATTCACGATAAATTGCTTGGCGCGTTTGAAGATGCAATGTTGTGTCGTACTTGTAATCCTGAAATGAAGCGACGCATCATCGGCGATACATTTATGCGCGTAAATATGTTTTTAAAAAAATGAAGTCGAAGACGTGCTATTTTGCATAAATGTTGTTGTTAGATGGTTAAATATATCGTGAGACAGTTGAAATTGAACATGAAGGAAGTCTACTTAGCCCAAGGTACTTTGCGTCCAGATTTGATAGAGAGTGCCAGTCAGTTGGTTAGTTCTCATGCGGATACGATAAAGACTCATCACAATGATACGAGTGTTGTTCGTGCATTGCGTGCACGTGGTCGTATAATTGAACCGTTGAAAGATTTTCACAAAGATGAAGTTCGAGCTTTGGCTAGAGATTTGAATTTACCCGATTATGTTATCAATCGACATCCATTTCCAGGTTTGCATAATGTTGCTTAGCAGTTGTTGGGGGTGTGTATTTGATTTTGGATAATTCTGATTGTAGGTCCTGGACTAGCAGTGAGAATTTTGTGTCGAACCAATGATGTACAGCTACCGATGCAGTTCATAGAAACGCAGAACTTGTTGAACAAACTTGTAAACTTGAGCGCGTGTCAAGAATCTGTATGGGATCATAATTTCAAAAAGCCAGATATATATTGTAAATGTTTTTTCTTTTTCATCAGGATCCGCATGCATTTGCTGAAATCAAAAATCGTCTAGCTGGTCCTGATTTTGAAGATTTGATGGACATGTCCGAGAGTTTGGATGTGAACGCGTTGCTGCTTCCACTACTCAGCGTTGGTGTTCAAGTGTGTTGTTGTTTGTTGCTTATTTTTTAAATTGTTGAAGCATTGCTTGTTATACTATCCGTACAAGTAAGCGCTTTGCAGGGTGATCAGAGAACTTATACAATGGCAGCGGCAATAACAACGCACCACCTTCCGGTTCCGTGGGATTGTTTGTTCAGTTTGGCTCGTATCATTGTACGAGTTGTACCACGGGTCAATCGGTAGGCATTTTTCTTTGCAATATTTATGCCACTACTGATAATGAAATTTATAATTAATATGTTTTTGATTTTGATTTTTATGCTCTTGTAGATTGGTGTTCGTGTTTGGAAAATTGGTCAAGGAAGGCGTTCAAAATTTTACACCAACATTGTTGACATCTTACGTGATTGACGTTGCTAGAGAGGTGGATAGTTTGGCTCATGAAGTGCTCAAGAAGAACAATCTGATGAATGCCGTTAGTCAAGTATATTATATAGATTTTGTTTTATTCAAAAAAAAAATAATAGAAATTTCTTAAACTTAAATTATTAATATTAATTATTTTAATTTTGTAAATTAGATGCCAGTAGTTTTGCTTCCCATTCATTTTGATCGACCTTCGGGAAGTTATGATCATCCTAGTGTTCGCTGGTCGGTTGTACTTCGACCTGTGGTTACTCAAGACTTTATGACAGCAGTTCCGGCCGAACCTGGAAAACATTTGCCTACATCTGTATTTTTTTACAATTGTTTACTTTTAATATTCATTGTTTTTTGCATTTCTCTCTGTTTGTTTTTTTTCAGGTTGTAAACGAAATGGTATCTACAATTGAAAACAGTTTGCCTTGCATTTCTCGCGTACTTTACGATTTGACGCCAAAGCCACCAGGAACAATTGAATGGGAATAACAACAACAACAACAACAACAACAACAACAATAATAATAATAATAATAATAATAATCATATAGCTGACAAACAAATTAAATTATATTATTATTATTCGTGTGTATTCGAAGAGTTTTTTCACATCAGAATATTTATTGTCTGAAAGAAGAACAATTTTTAAAAAAAAATTTATTTGGATCCCATTTTACCCGGGATTATTATTATCACTTAGCCTCAGTTGCGCATTAATATACATTCAGTGAAGTAAAATTGTCTGGAAATAAATTTTTTGTTTAAATTATTGTGTTTGTTTTTCTTTTCTTCACACGCTTGTGTATTCGTAACAGCATACTTTCAATATATCAACTTGATATGTATTTTTAATAAATTATTATTTGGTATATTTTTGTATTCATTTTTTAAATTATCTTCAACAAAACGAAGATGGCCAGAAAAGAATTTTGAAATTGATCATTATTCACATTTTTGATGATTTGAGTGATACAAATGGTAGTACAGTAATGTGAAGTTGAAAAAAAGAAAAAGAGTTCGTCTGACAACAAAAATGTAGAAGAAGGCAGGTAAGCATTTGTTGAATTATTTTTTTTTGCTTTTGATTTCATTTGTGTCCGTTGTAATATTTTTTTTACTGCATGTTAATTTTATAATTTGATGAGATGCACATCGCAAAAAAAAAATAGACGCGTGAAACAAACAAACGAAAAAAAAGTCTATGGAAATTTTATTTTCTTCATCTACAGTACTGGTTTTTGTTATTGTTGATGGTGGTATAAATGATAGTAATGTTGAAAACGTACTTTATGCAAATTTTTTTTTAATGACGATAAATGAGAAAAAAGAGATATTTTTGAAGTTGAAATAGATTTTCTTTTTCGGTTGTTTGTGATTATTAATATTATTTTGTTGTTGTGTTGATTTGAATTTATCTTTTCAATGAAAAGAACCAAATTGATTGCATTGGTTGGTTTATTTGTGTTGAAGAAGAAGAAGTGGTGAATTTTGAAAAGTCAATTGCTGTTAAATTTGTTGACCGAAATTGGAAGGCCTGTTTTATTTTTCTCCACTGCAAATAGAGTTAACAATGAAAGCGTATGATAATAATAGCAATAATTACAATTATAATTACAACAATAATAAGCAATGTCATTTGAGTCACTTTTGAGAATTGGTCAAAAATAGTAATGCAACAGTAATAAATAATGCAAATCTAATTCAAGCAGCTCAATCTTGTTGCTGATAATCGGTGGTTAGTGGGCAATTTAATTTTATTTATGCTCTTCTTCTTATTCTTCTTCTTGGAATGTTGTTTTTTATTTTATTTTATTTTGGTTATTATGATTATTGATTTTCCAATTTGTAAGCTATTTTAAAACAATTGAATTTTGACCATAATGCAATTGTCGACAATTTTCCATTGGCACCACGCACACCTAGGGTCAACAACGTTGAAAAATATTGAATTTCTATCTCTTTTTGCACAACGACAATTTGAATAATTCTTTTCACTATATATATATATATATATTTGGACACACATCGAGAGAGGCTTTTGGTTTTATTTTTAACTTTCCAACTCTTGTGTTAATTTTCATGACGGAAAAATTTGCATATTGATATGAGATTTTTTGTTCAACTTGTTGAACAGAAGTGTTGAATTTGAAATTTATGCTTCAAAATGCAATCAACTTGTCACCAACGCACATGCATAAATATTTATATAAGCGGCCTGAAATGTATAGAATCAAATTTGAATACTTCCACTGTTTTGCTTTACAAGAGGAAGTTGAGCAGGGCAGTGCGCAAATGTAAATTATTAACCTATTCACAGCACTTTTAAATGCTTAATTAGAAAATTGAAACCCTTCATCTGAGGATCGATTTGTTCACTATTACAAATTTTCTGTATTGCAATCAATGCATCAGCAGCTAAATGTAGATGGATAGATAGAAAAGCAACTGAAATGTTGTATATTTTATTTTTTTATTAATTAGCTATATATATATATTTTTTTTTTTGTATTTTTAACTATTTTCATTCGTTAATAGCTATTTGAAACATTGGTGTATTTTATTTATTTTTTTTAAATATAAATTGAATTGGAAATTGCATATTTTTTCATTTGTAGTTTTTTTTTTCAAATTTGTCAAAATCAACTTTACAAAGTTTAGTTTATTGTCCTGCTTTTTCAATTTGTCATGAGAAAATTCGGTTATTCAAATATTACAAAGTTTACTTTCAATTTGAAGAAGTGTAAAGGAATTATTTTCTTTTTAATTTTTGAAAATGCACAATTTTTATTATCTGTATTGAAGAAAATTGTGAAATTTTAATGTGATTGTTGTCACCGATTTTCTCTGTTGTCGCATAATGCGGATAAATATCAAAGCAATTTTGAAGATTGTGAATGTAATTTTTATAAAATCCAAGTGATCGATGCTAGTTTGCAATGGTTGATAGAAGTTGAAAGAGCATATTTGAATTGAGAGATGTGGATTAAATGAGAAAGAAAAAAAAAAATATATATATATTTTTTTTCTTAAAATATTTCAATAATCTGTACAAAATTATTATCATTTTAACCTTGTTGTTGTTGTTGTTTATGTGTGAAAGAAATGCTACTGCTGCATAAATTAAGTACAAATATGTACAATAATAGAGATGATATGATGATGTTTTCCAAAGTGTATTGATTTCAATAAAAATTCCTTACTACACAATATCAATTATGCTGAAGCTAATGTATGAAAAAAAACTGATTGAGAAAATTAGCATTGCACAATGTTGTTGTTGTTGTTGTTGTTGTTTGATTTGAATTTTCACTATTATCTGTTAAAAATTTGTAAGGTGGAACATGAAGAAGATGAAGAAGAAGCCTGTGCGGGGGAGGGAGCTTGTTTTCGTGTCGCGACTTTCATATAGTTGAATTGGTAGCATAAAAGAGCCAATGGT
Source organism: Trichinella pseudospiralis (assembly GCA_001447645.1). Lineage (NCBI taxonomy): Eukaryota > Metazoa > Nematoda > Enoplea > Trichinellida > Trichinellidae > Trichinella > Trichinella pseudospiralis. The sequence continues at coordinate 276,758 of JYDV01000043.1, forward strand.
GTGGAAGAGCTGACGCATCGTCGTCGTTGAGAGTTAGTTAAGGTTGGCTTCGACGTGTCGTTCACCGTGAAAGTCGCTTGTATACTGGCGACCTTGTCGTCGTTTGCAGCTTAATTAAAACTTCCATTGCACTGGGCTTGCGTGTGGTCTGCAGCACAATTACCAAACTTTGTTTTCCTGTCATCATCGGCATAGCAAGCACTGTTGTTGCTGAACAGTATTCCAACGATGTTGATGACGATGATGATGATGGTGATGAACCGCAGATTCTTTTCCACGTTGGTTCTGTTGGGCGTGGTCATGCTGGCATACCCCGGCGTCAGCGAACTGCAGGTAATGCATATGAGCTAACGGAATATATATGTAGGATTGTTTGTCGACATGTTCAGTTGGATCTGATGATTTCAGGCACCTATGCTTGAAAATGTATACGATTTATCGTCATCATGGCCTGGTATGAACATGAAATCGTTGAACATTTATCCGAAAGATGGAAGTTATGATACAAACGTTATCCCATCCCAACTGTGGACCATCATTGACCGTAGGAGTGTGCCGTTTTTCGGCGTTCGAGGTAAGAAGGTTCCATTCTTTGGCGCCAGAGGAAAACGACTGCTGCGACCGATGGTCGGCGCCGGAGAAGACGAACGCTACAAAAAGCTGTCGTCGATGGACTTTTTCGGACCGCGCGGTTGAGCTCCACACATCCCACATGCTTTATAATAGCTGGGATGTGTGTGTGTCTGTGTGTGTCTGTGTGTGTCTTTGTGGATCATTTTTATTGTATCTTGCATCCGTATACATTTATTTCTCTTCTTTTAACATATTCTTCGGATCATCTTCTACTATTTTTGCCATCCATCATTCACCGGTTCCAGGCGACTGACAATATTCACACCGATATGCTATTTGACATCTTTTTGTTGTTGTATATTTTCTCTTTTGAAATATAATTGGTCTAGAGACAACAATCGTCTGTGAAACTTTTTGGCCACCACCCACCGGATGGATACGCATTATATTAAAGCTGCAAACAGTGTGTTCGTTGTGCTTTTTCTTTTTTTAATTTTCTCTGCTTTATCTTGTTTTTAATTTTCAGTTTTATTCCTTCCTTTTCGATCTGTGAATATTTCAGTCGTCGTCTGTTTTTTTTCTTCTTCTTCAGTAGTACAACATATATATATATATTATTATCGTGGTCATCGTTGATCGTTCATTGATCAACGATCACCAACAGTAATAATAATATATGGTCAGTAAAAAATTTGATAATCTGGCTTGTGATGGTTGGTATTTTGTACAAAAAATTTTCAAAATACAGTTTGTAAAAATTTGTTCATTATCAAAAAAAAAAGGAGAAATTATTTATTGTAAATTATTATTCACAATTTCACGTTGGAAAGTGTAGAATAATAATTTTTTGCATTTGCATAACAACACAAGCTAACGCGTGTAATCGATGCGGTAACAATGTTTTTGTTTTTGCAAATTTTTTTTTACGAAGCACATTTTATTAGCTCTGTTGTTCGACATGATGAATTATTATTAGATGAGCTTTTTCCTTTTCTTGGACGATTTCACAGAGCACAATTGCGCTTGATCATCCACTTCTAGTTCACCATGCGCGAAATGCGAGCGTGTTAACGGTCGAACAGAGGTGAACAATTATTTAAAATTAGCATTTATTATCTTTTATTATATCTATATATATTTTTTTTTTTAAAAAATATTTTTGTCACGTCGTCATTCAATGATTGTTTCAAAAGAAGAATTGATATGTTGGGAAAAAAAAATTTCAAAATTACAGTAATCTGAAGCGAACACGTTAGAAATGTTTCCGTTGCTGTTACTCTGTTTTTTTATTTATATGACAAGCTTTTATGTTATGTTTTTTTTTAAAAATTGTTTAATTATTTAATTTTAATAGTCAAACTTTGTTTGTTTGTTGTTGTAAGCAGGAAAATGTGGGGAAATTAATTTTGCAACATTGAAATTGTTCGTATTGTTTTCTTTTTGGACAATTGTACAGCATGCCATTTCTTTATTTCTTTTGTTCATCGAGACCATAATTCAAACAAATGCAAATATAATAAATTAATAATACAGTAAATATTGTTTGTTAATATAAATAAATTCAAGCGTCAGTTGCATCGTTGATTGATGTCATTGTTGTTGGGTTGATTTGAATATTTCTTGTATATTATATTGCGTGCGTGTGCGTGGGTAGATGGGTGCGTGGGTGGGTGGGATACACAGTTACAGTAAATTGTCAGTTGAATAGCAGAAAGAAGGGGTGGAAGAGAGAAAGAAAGAGAAAAAAAATTTTTTTTCATTTTGTTTTATTCTTTGAATTTTTAAAAATTTACATTTTTACCAAATTTATGTTCTTTTCCAACTTGTACAATTTGAATTGATTGTTCATGTTTTATTTTCTTTGTCATCAACGTTACGTTTTCTACTGCTTCAGCTTGTCGTTCAGTTGTTGTGTCATCGAATAAATAAATAAATAAATAAATAAATAAATAATTCTGAACATGCTTAGTTTAGTTTAACTTAGCTTAGCTTAGTTTAGATTAGATTAGCTTAAATGAATGGTTGACCAGGTTTTTGCGTGACTATCTGATTAGCTGACTTGGTCACACAGTTGATGGATGATACGCGACTTGCACGCGAAGCAATGCAAAATTTTCTCTATACAATGTACATCATTGCACGAGATGTACTTCAGGTTGATTTTATTTATTATTTTAGATGAAAAAATTTTTTTGTTCAATGTTTTTCTCTGTAACCATCATTTATGGAAACCATATAAAACAAGTTTAACTTTGCACAATTTTCACATTAATTTTTGCAACTTATATATATATATATATATTTATTTATTTATGCAAATTTCATTGATATTCATTTTGAAGTTTAAAAAAGAAAGAGGAATTGCACATTTTTAACTTTTTCTTCTTATCCAATTCAGGCAAATTAATTTGAAAAGTCAACGCTTTGAACCAATAATTGAAATTGAAAATCGCGAAAACTAACAACAACGTGACCTTCATTAAATTTTCATTTCATCTTTGATAAATGGTTTCCGCTCAGTTTAGCCAACTGTTGTTGTTGTTGTTGTTTACAACTAATTACTTTATGCATATTCGGTCGGTATTTTATACGGTTACCATTTTCATTTTTATTCACCTCACAATTGATTGATAGTGAATAAATGAACATCTACGATTGTGTAAATTTTAATAAATTTAATGCATTTTCAATAACTGATGACGTTCAAAAGAGCACGTTGAACACAACCAACTTTTCAATAACCAACCCACCAACACACAGTTCAACAGCAGAAGCAGAAAATTCATTTCCACTTTTATACAATGAAACTTTTTTTTCGTCATTACAAAAATATATAATTTTTTTTCTTCAAATAATAAATCAATACTTCGAACGAAACCAATTCGAACGATAGTAACTGTATGCAAATTTTTTTTTTCTTCGTTCCTTCTTTCGTCAGAGGTGAAATTTTATTAATGTTATTTTTGCCAGTTATGATTATTATTTGATTATCAATGTTATCAATGAAATTTGTATACAATTTTTATACAAAATATCTTTTTATTTTTTTACAATGAAACTTTTTTTTCGTCATTACAAAAATATATAATTTTTTTTCTTCAAATAATAAATCAATACTTCGAATGAAACCAATTCGAACGACAGCAACTGTATGCAAATTTTTTTTTCTTCGTTCTTTCTCTCGTCAGAGGTGAAATTTATTTGGTGTAATTTTTTTTTCAGTTATGATTATTATTTGATTTGCAATTTTTCAAATTGAAAAGTCGAACAACAATAAATAAATTTTCTGTCATTATGAACTTTTGTAAAAATTTGTTTTCTCAAGGTGGATTGTTCAACGCTTCATTTCAGCCGTCGTATAAACAAATTCAACGGAATGTGCTTTTCTGAATTGACCAATAAATAATTCACCGTCGACTTTTCTCGGCCTTTTCAGCGATGCTTCATTATTCTGTGGGTAAATATTTATTTGCAAAATGAGCAAACCAACTTTAGAACCATGGAAAAATCCCTTCACCTGCCTGAATTCAAATTGAATTGCCTGAATTCAATTCAACCAATAATAGTAAATAATTTGTTTATTAATTTTTTTTTAATTTATAAATTATTATTATAACAGCATCATTTACAGGCTGGTATTGTGCAAAACAAAACAAAACCAAAATGATGAAACAACAATGTTCACTTGTTATGCTTTTAATGTTGTTTTTTTTAAATGTTTACACTGATTGATTACAGTAATTTCAACCATGCCGAATAATTTGTTACTGTTACTGTTTGGTGAAGAAAATTGAATTCTTTCCCATGCATCATTGAAAGTCGAATTATAGATTATTCTCGTTTCAGAAGAGAAATTTTTAATTTTTTTTTTACAATTTTCTTTCAATTTCACAAATATACAGTCAGTGATGATGCTTAAAAGAAGAGCAGATATTTTTGGAGCAAAGTGATTTTTAATCAGTAGATTGAAAAAAATAATATTAATGAAATCTATTCAATCAAGTGTTTTATTGTTCAATTTTTTGATGTTTGTATAATTTCAATTTTTACACTTTTACGAACAATGAAAGAAAAAGTGAACATTATGGATGCAAACAACGTTGAATGCAAAACATGCAGAGTTGGTGAAGTTGGACGAAAGATAAATAACTATATAATAAATATATATTGCCTGAAAAGTCGTTCTTTTAGTCGTTTATATTATTCAGAATTATGAATGATCTGTGACATCATGGCAGACGATCAGATAAAGCAGAAGTTGGAAAATTTGCAAAAGAAGAAGAAGAAGAAGAAGAAGCAATGCTTAATTTCAAATTGGTGACGTAAGAGTGCAACAATAAGATTGCAGAGTGCAAACAAAAATTATATATGCCATTGGCGCAGTTTGACGATGCTTTTCATCAAACAGCCAATAAATTTATATATATATATATATATAATTTTCATATTATTTCTGAAAATTGAGTCTTCTTCTTTGCGTCATTAATTCTTCAAATTCTGTTTTATTATGTTTCATTGGTTTCAGTTGTTTGTTGATCATATTCAACGAAATATCTATTAATAATTGAATAATTTTTTTATGAACAATTGGCAGTGTTTTATTTTAGGATTTTGTCAAATAATTTTTGGCAAAATAAAAATTTTGGCAATATCAATTAGGAGAAGAAATTGTTGGCCATTTCAACATTTGATTATAGACACAAAGTGGATGCTGCTGGTAATTTAATTGTTCAGCGTGTTAGCAGGCTGAATCACTTCTTGGTGACAGAGTGTGACAGCTCTGGTGTGTAATGTTCAGTTTACCAAAGTGGCAGATGTTTCAACTTTATTCAACATTCTCAGCTATGGGTGATGTTAATCTCAGCTTTATCAATCACTGCTTGAAGCTAAACAACAGCCAGACGACCTGCCTGATTGTATTATTATTATTATTCGACACCGTTGCTTGAACTCGACTTGGCATCCGCTTTAACTTTACTACGGCCTGTTTTTTGTCCTTGCCCAAACTTGAACCATACAAATGCCTTTTGTGTGATTTGCCAGAGTGACCGTTGATTGTTGTTGACACACCTATTTACATCTTTCGTTTGTCGTCACTTCAATCCGTAAAGTCGTTGTTGCGGAAATAAGCGGACTGTACATCTTACTTGGAAACTATCTTCAAACTTGGAAATTATTAGAAATATACAATCTTGAAACAAGCATACATCTACATCTACATCTATATCTATATTTATATCTGTACGTGAATCTATACTTATTTGCCATGTTCAACAAACTCATTTTCTACATAAGCCTGCTTTACTTGGCAGTGCTAATAATTCTTGGCGATGATTCATCTCTTCAAACAACTCGAAACAGTGAGCAATTTTTTGTGTTTTTAATGCAATTACCATATTTTCTTTTATTTCATAATGATATTTGTTAATTTGTTTTTCAAGGTAATAATATTTTTTGACTATATTTAATCAAATTTATTTTTCTTTAGTCATTTTTTATTAAACAGTATTTTGTTGTTGAAAATATTTGCATCACTGTTGATGATATGAAATTAAATTCAAATTCTTAAAATTTGCACATAACCGAAGTTTAATTGATGTCAAAGAAGCCTGTTACGATGACCTTTTTGAACATTTTCATCTCTGTTTAACGTTCTACAGTGCACTTTCATTGTATTCATCAATTTCTCTATTGTATTATTGCTTATCGACAAAGTACAAGCAAATGTATTATTATTGAATTTGTTTGAATTTTGCTTAAAAATGATCAATGAATGTTGGTGAACGTTTTTAATCTCTGTTTGCATATTTTTCATGTGCAAATATGAATTTTATCTGACATAATGAAACTTTATTGGTATTTTATTGTCGAAGCTTATTGTAAATTATTGTCAAAAGTGTTGTTTTTCAAATTTATGAGATTTCGACATTTATTTGTGTGAAAACAAATTGATGTTTAATTTTTTTTTCTCTTAGAAATTCATAAAATCATTCGTTCATTATCTCTATATATGCATACATGTATATAATTGAGCAAATATAGCAAATTTCGAGTTGTTTTATTTATTGAGAGTGAAAATAATTTTGCAAATGTTCATTAGAAGATGATGCTTTCTTTTTGTGATTTGGGCTGTTTTGCTTCTAGAGCAGCCAACGCAATCTCTTTTTAAAATTACTTCAGTCTCGGCAAAATTAACCAGCCAAAAGCAACAACCGCAACGTCATACTGATGACATCAGTTCGTCAGTTGTGCCAAAGCTTTTCGTTGGTTCTACTACTGGTGTAGTTCCTCCTGGTGGAATTTGCTCTGACGATGAAGACTGCTCTGGATATCCGTTTGCTTTTTGTATGGGGAATTGCATGTGCAAAGATTTTGCCATCAATGCAGGCTCTACTTGCTTAGAACCAGGTAATATTGACAGTGTCAACTTTTCTCTATACGTTTGCATATTCAGGTTCAATGAATAAAGGAAATTGTGGTATTGGTCAAGTCTATGTGTCAGAGGCTGGAATTTGCATGAACGGTAATTGATTCTCAATGTTAGCTAGCGTCGTTTGTTCTTCTACGCGTTCTGTTTGAAATTTATTTGCATTGCAGTTGCAAGTCCAGGATCTCCATGCCAATATTCGCAGCAGTGTAGCGGTGCAGAAGTTGGTGCATTTTGCATTAGCATGCGCTGTCGTTGTGTCTATGGTATGACGGAAACCAGTGATGGAAAGTGCAGTAAGTTTGTTAAATTTACAATTTCAAAAGTGAATAAAATTATTTTCAAAATTATAACTGTTATCATTTCAGCATTTATAAATAGTAACTGTACCCATCGAGGAATGATCTGGATAGCAGAGTTGGGTGAGTGCAAGCCTGTAATTGCACCCGGTGCTCGATCATGCACCCATCGGCAACAATGCACTGCATCGTATCGAGATTCTCATTGCTTCATGACGCAGTGCAGTTGTCCGCCAGAAAGACCGATCGCTGTTGATGGCACATGCGGTGAGCAATATTTTTTTTTCCTTTTCTTGCCTTAGCTGAATTTATGTTGATTTGATAATGTTTTGTTAATTTTTATTTTTTATGAAGGAATATCCTGCTCATTGGGCCAGACGTATTCGGGCGTATTAAATCGATGTGTACCAAGTAAATCCACACAATTATGGTCAGTTGTGAAGTTATGGATGTGAAATGTTAATTTTTAGCCGCCCAGCCTGGTGATCGTTGTCAATATTCCAGTCAATGTCACGCTTTGTTCCCAGGAACTGTTTGCGACCGCAGCATATGTCGCTGCCCAAATGACTTTTATTGGACTGGTACTCATTGCACTGATAGCTGTCCTGATGGCTATCAGCCGAATCCTAAAACTGGAGTTTGCAAACCAGGTTATGTTGTTGTATAAACGTTTTTTTTAATCTTTTATTTTATTCATTTTCTTCTACTGCAGGATGTAGAGAAGGGCAGATTGATTATGAAGGTGAATGCTTGAATCAAATGAGTCCAGATCATCCGTGCATCATTAGTGCACAATGCACTGGTGGTTCTAGCTGCACTGATGGCCGTTGTCAATGTCCGCCTGGAAAATCCAGCATCCAGGGTGTTTGCACACGCGGTAAGTTGTCCAACACTGTATGTATAGTACAGATACTTTACTATTTCTTTTACTTTTCTTCACTTGATTGAATTTGATTGAACTTGATTTGAAATTGACTCATTTGAAATTTCTCTGCATCATTGAATTTGTTTCATTTGCTACGGTAATAATTTCAAGAAGTAGTACATTGTGTATGATTTTACATGCATTATTCGATTGCGCATGAAGTATATTTCTGAAGCGAAGTGATTCAATAATTATCACTCAATGATCTGCAATGATATTTTTTTTTTAGCAAAATCACGACCTGGTGGTTCTTGTGAACACGGCGAAGAATGTACGGATGGATCTTATTGTTTGAAAAATCGTTGCGTTTGCCCAAAAGGTTTCGTGTTGCATAATCAGCGCTGTACAACTCCTTTATTAGGTGATTATTCAAATCAAGTGTTCAATTGTTAATTTTTCATCTTTTACGGCTATTATTTTTATATACAGTTCCCCCTGAATCCGCGTGTGGACCTGATGTAGCTTGTGGAGGAGGCAGTTTTTGCGTGAACAATATTTGTACCTGTCCGAATGGTCATATTGTTATCAATCAGCAGTGTCAGTTGCCTGATGCAGGTTTGTATTGTTCAGCTTTTGCATCCAGCGTTGCATGTATTTGAATTTTTGCATGTGACTACAGTATATTTGCTAATCTTAGTGCCACCTGGGTCGAGATGCACGGAAACGGATCACTGTTCTGGTGGTTCATTTTGTCTGTATGGAATTTGCCGTTGCCCAACTGGTATGGTGACCGTCAATCAAAGATGCCAAATACCAATTGAAGGTAGTCTGTTGTATATTTTGTTTTCGTGTTGTACATGTAAACGACTTTTGCAAAATCATTTTATTCGACTTTTGTAGTCATGCCTGGGCAAACTTGCCGCGTTGGCATTGATATTTGCATTGGAAGATCCTACTGTGTTGAAGGGACGTGTCGTTGTCCAGAAGGAATGGCAGTAGAGCGTGGCGTCTGTCGATCCCCGTCAATAGGTTCTATCTAAAATAATAAACTTTGCCATTTTGTACTATCTGCCATTTTGAAATCATACTTTTGACATTGCATTTAAGTGTTACCAGGCTTCAAGTGTGATTCAATGACCCACTGCGGTGGTGGTTCTGTGTGCGTGGATGGCGTATGCACATGTCCGAAAGGAATGACCGTTATTAATCAACGATGTGAAATGGCTAAAACGGGTATTTTATTATTATTCACTTATTTTTTTTTTTATTTTAACTCAATTAAATGGCTAAATTTTGTTTCTTGCTTTTTTTTCAATTTTGTTATGATCAAAATTCAGTTTCGAAACACATCTTTCACTTTGTATATACTTGCTATTGAGTGATTGAAATGTAATTATTTGATGAAAAAAAAAAATTTGTTTTTTTTTTCCTTAGCTCCACCTAATTATTCATGTCGAAATCAAGAAATCTGTACTGGAGGATCATCGTGCGTTGCTGGCGTCTGCATCTGTCCGAGGGGTCAGATTCCAGTTGGTGATATCTGCAAGGGAAGTACAGGTTGGTGGAAAAGTTTTCAAAAATTGCTGCAATTGTTTCAAAAAGTACAGCAAATTTTTTTCAGATCAATCTAAGCAGCGATGTGTCACAGACGATCAGTGTGCAAAAGGCTTCAGTTGTGTATCTTCACGTTGCGTATGTGCTGGAATGCTTCTTCCAAATGGTGTCTGCAAAACCAGCAGATTGGGTATGCATTGTTTATTGGCAATTTTGTTGTGCTTATTTTGTTGTGAACTTTTTGCATTGCAATTAGCTTCTTTGGGTTCTAAATGTGTTGCTGGTCTTGACGTTTGCACCGGCGGTTCCAGTTGTATTGGGGGAACGTGCACTTGCCCTTCTGGCACAATTGCAATTGACGGACGTTGTCGCATCCGTAAAAGAGGTAACTTGTAACTTTTATTAATTTAATGTGTTTTTTTAATCTGTTTCAAATTTTACTTGAAACTTTATCATTTCGTATTTGTTGTTGCTGTGTGTGACATTTTATTTAATACAGGATATCAATGTCCATTAAAGGAGCTCTTTTAATTGTCTAATTCTTTTTTTTTTTTTTTAATTTGCAAATACATGTAAATTTAATATGAGCAGAAATGCTAACCAGGCAAGTCGTCGTTGCTTGCAACAGTGAAAGTGGAAAGTTGAAAATGTTTGTCAATTTTTTTTTTATTTTTCTTTACGCAGTAACACAAAATTTTACCTGCTTTCAAAACACTGATTGTACTGGTGGAGCGTTTTGTCAAAATGGTGTCTGCGTTTGCCCAGGGCAAACTCTGCTGATTGATGAAATTTGCCAGTCTGTTGTGCTTTTTCAACCTTCTGCAGTGGTACCAGAACCAAAGCGATCAATAATTTTGACATCATCGGTAGATGTTGACAGTATGCAAGGACATATTCGATAATTAATTGTGAAATCAGCAGCTCTCATCACTTTTCAGCTTCAGCTGTTCAGCCGACAGCTAGACTTTTGCAATCCTGTACATCAGGTCAATTATGCATAAACAATTCGACGTGTTTGAATGGTACATGTCAGTGTCCAGTTGGCTTTTATGCAGTTGGTTCAGTTTGCAAACAGAAAATTTTGGGTATCTGCTTGAGCATGTTTTACTGAAGCACTTTGAGACTTCACATTTGCATCAGATGCGAACATCACAGGCACACAGGAAATGTATGCACTGGAGCACTGTTTTATGCGATCAAAATTAGCACTTGCAATAATTATTACCTTTGTATTGATTTTTATTGCATATTGATTCTATGCATATATATATATATATATATATATATACTGTTTATATTGAGTAATGTGTTAATAAAAGAGTTGTTCTAGTTCTACCAGGTGATCCTTGTGATGAAGCAACTTTCTGTGGACACGATTCAAAGTGTATCGATGGTCGTTGTGTTTGTCTTGATGGTTTCGAAATAGTGAATCGTCAATGCCGAAAGACGGATAAAAAAAAGTCCGGTATGTACATTTAGAATTCATTCACTTGGTGTGAAAATGTCTACAAATTTGTATTGCAGCATTGCCAGGCGAACGTTGCGACAGAAATACAGTTTGCACAGGCGGCGCATTGTGTGAACAAGGCAAATGTACTTGTAGAGCAGGCTTCGAAGCTCATGGAGGGATATGCAAGTGGAAACCAGTTCAACCAAGTACAGGTAAATTGCGTAACATTTAAATCAGCTCGACAAAAGCATACCTTGTACTGTTAGTGGCTTATCCGGGCCAGAGATGCGTTGAAGGGGTAACTAAGTGTTTGAACGACTCGACTTGCTTGCTCGGCACATGCACTTGTCCGCCGGGATTTGTATTACACGACAAGTATTGCAAATTAACTGCAGCACCTTTGCTTGATTGGGGTAACGCTGCCTTGTCTGAATGATTGTCTGTAATCAAAATTCAGTGAATATTTTTAATTTTTTTTCTCTTTACAACCACTAGCAATGCCTGGACAGCCTTGCAACAGCCAAGCACAATGTCGTGGCGATTCTACTTGCATTGGCGGTCTTTGTACGTGCCCTGTAAATCAAGTTATCATTAACAATGAATGCACGTTTGCAAAAGTGACCGGTAATAATAATAATAATAAGTGCATTCATTTTAAAGTTTTATAAATATCACTTTTGTTGGCTAAAAATTTTGAACTTTAAATGAAACCTCTTTTTTGAAAATAACTTTCTCTCTGAGCGCGGATCTTCATCTTACTCTATTCATCTTTGATGCATCTCAATAACTGATCTGCATGCTGTTATTTGATATTTTAACGCATGTTGCTTTTTGTTCAGAGAACGAAGTTGCTTAGTTAGTAGGCAACTTTCAAACAATAAAACATATCTACTTATTAAATTTATTTAGATTTTGCTCATGTTTCATTTTAAGGAACTTTATATTTTTATTAGTATCTTATCGACTGTTGTAGAAACTGTTTATTTTATCATTTTAAAACTTCAGAAAATTTATGATCACTTGATAATTTATCATTTTATATATTTTTTACAAACAAATAGTGTAGCAAAATTTTCAGTTTCTCCCGGCTTTTCCTGTGATGCAAACAGCATATGCACAGGTGGTTCAACTTGCATTGGCGGAATTTGTCAGTGTCCAACAGGCGAAAGTGTTGAAGGTTATAGGTGTGTCACGCGAATATCTGTTGGTAAGATTTAGTTATTTTTTGTTGTTGATTTGTCTGTGTATTGATGAAAGTGTGTGCATGATTTAGTGTAAAATGTGTATTCTGATTTTTGCGCACGACCACACTTCATATTTTTAAAAATATTTTCTATTCTAATAAATGTGTAAATCATTTAAGATGGGATTTCTGTGAATGGGGAAATTGGAAAACAATTTTAATAAAACACTTTCAGCAATTAGTTCACCTCCCGGTTCCTATTGTCGTCCTGACATTGGCGTTTGTACCGGCGGAAGTTATTGTCGCAATAATGTGTGTGTATGTCCGCAAGAAAAAATACCAATTGCAAATCAATGTGTTCGGCCAAAGGAACAAAGTAATCGAAATTTTGCTATCGTAGAGCAATTCATTAAATTCACATACACAAGTAATAAATTCAACAACATTGAGCATGTCTCTATAGGAACTGAGGTGTGTCTATTTTCTCTTTTTTTGTGCTGCATTAATAATGATATTTTTTTGTTATTACCCGTTATTGTTAAACGATTCAAAATTATTTCTAAAATTATCTGCAGACGTTCAGTTTAAATTTTCAAAAATAACTCAACATTTATGAGGTTTCAATTGATAGAGAGAGAGAAAGAGAGAGAGAGAGAGAGAGAGAGAGAGAGAGAGAGAGAGAGAGAGAGAGAGAGAGAGAGAGAGAGATGTGTGCTTGTTTGTTTCATTGCAACTTTTCAAAATGAAGAAGATTTCTTTTTTTTGATTTTGGGGATTTGTGGTTTATTATCATCATAAAAATAAGCATATTTGCTGTAGTAGCATTGCCAGTGTTAGGCATGAAAACTCAGCAATGTGGAAAAGAATTACCATGTCGAACAGGCATGATTTGTGTGGATGGCATGTGTCGTTGCAAACCTGGTTCAACTTTCGACCCTGCAACTGCAACATGTATATTTTCTTCAACTCAGAACAGTGATTATCCAAGATCATCTCAACCAGGTGAATATATCAGTTTAATAAGTTTTACAGTTCTGTCCGTGAACTTTTGATTTTTATTGTAACAAATTATCTTCTTTTTTCTTCTCCAGTGACACCAGGGAAATCTTGCATTAGCAGCAAATTCCAATACTGTGTGGGTGGTGCTATTTGTGAAAATGGTTATTGCCTTTGTCCACAGGGAACAGTGCATGTATCTGACCAATGTCAGTCACTTCAAAGCTTATTTAGTAATAATAATGCTCAGCGTGAGAAACGTGAAGTGCTATATAAACTTGGTGTTCAATGTGCTGCAAATATCCATTGCAACAGAGGGGCAATCTGCTTGCGTGGCATATGCACGTGTCCACAGCATTGGAAATTTGTTGACAATTATTGTGTTCCATCTATTTACACATCAACACAGCCCATGATGTAGAAATCAGCCATACTTTATGAACTGTGTAAGAAAACGACTCATCTTTTTTCAATATGTATTTCTTTTTAAATTTTTTATGAATTGTAAGTTTTAGGGAAAATAAGAAGAACGCATCTTTTGAAGCAGTTTTGTTGTTTTCAGGCTTATTGTATTCAAGAAAGAATGATTTTAAAAAATGTTTACAACAAATATAGTTTTGCAACATCAGCGTAGAAGAGAGTGATCATGATTATTAATTTTGTGATTTGCATCTACACTACCACTACCACTACCACTGCCACTATTACTACAACTGCATTTGCACCGTCACTAAGCTGCACGTCTTGCGTGAAATGCTCATTTGACTCAGAAATAGCATGTTGAAAAAGTTTAGCTTAATAAATTGCAGCGAACGGATTATGTGTTGTACTTGCAGTTATGCCTGGTGAAAGCTGCAAAAATGGCGAAATTTGCAGCGGTGGTTCTGCATGCAATGATGATAGATGTGTTTGCCCTGAAGGATCAGAATTGAGAAACTACGTTTGCTCAAGTAATATGTTCAAATGAAGTACATTTTATAATGTAATACTTTTTACTAAAAATTTCAGAATTAGCGGATCGTTTCGCTGGTCCATGTCCAGCAGAGAATCGGTTGACGTCGAAATGTCAGCTGCCATACTGCTTTTGCAGTCGTAGTGGCTTTGCAATACCGAATCGAATTCCCGCTTTTGACACGCCACAGATGGTTATTTTGACATTTGACGATCCAATTAACGAAGTTACGTTCGACTTGTACAGACAATTATTTGACGGTCGATTCAGAAATCCCAACGGTTGTCCAATCAAAGCAACTTTTTTTGTCTCACACGAATACAATAACTATCATCAAACTCAGTGGATGTATTGGAAAGGTCATGAAATAGCCGTCAATTCTATAACGTGAGTATAATTCAAGTGATCTTGTATATTAATTTATAATATTTTTATTGCAACGTATGCATCTGTGCGTGTGTGTGTGTGTGTGGTATGCACGTTTATTTTTAGGCATGAAACTTTAAGCGATAGCTCTGTTGACGATTGGATTGCAGAGATGGCCGGTTTGAGAAACTTGCTTCAACAATTAGCTGCAGTCAATGTGAGCACTGTTCAAGGCATTCGCGCACCGCAGCTGTCCGTCGGGGGCAATGCCCAATTCACCATGATGCAGTCGCAAGGCTTTCTGTATGACAATTCAATGTCAGTCAATCCTGGGAAAGACGGTCCAGCGTATTGGCCGCAGACGCTGGACTACAGATTGTCGTGGCATTGTGAAGCGGCAGTGTGTCCAGACGAATCATTTCCAGGAATTTGGGCTGTGCCAATAAATCAGTTTTATGGAAATTACATCAACGACATCAATCAGTACATGCGAGGGGCGATGGTACGCGCGGTGATGACACGCAACAGTACTGCTGAAACGGTGTTGCGACTGCTGTTGGATAATTTCAATCGACATTATCGTACCAACAGAGCGCCGTTTGTTCTTACACTTAATGCAGATTTTTTGCGCGTACTGCCCGGTGATGGCGGGTACAAAGCATTGGAAAGGTTTTTAGCCAAGGTAAAACTTGCCAATTGATCATCACCTTATTATCAACTTGAACAGAATACTTGAAGTTGAGTACACGACCTGACGTTTGGGTAATAACAATGGACAAATTGATCGCTTGGATGAGGATGCCGACACCGTTGTCTCAAATTAAGCAATTTGCACCATGGCAATGTGACGATTCGACTCGACAGCAAGCACGACCTTGTCAGGTGAATTATTTTATTACAAATGTATTGAATTGTACTTTTTTGTAATAATTAAGTTTGCTTATCAATTTCTCAGGCACCTCGAGTGTGCTCATTCGAAACCGCTGAACCGGACATAGGCAATCGATGGATCAGCACATGCGCCGCTTGTCCATTGGAATATCCTTGGACAAAAAGAGGCGATCAT
>JYDV01000044.1:2964-55664 GCA_001447645.1 Trichinella pseudospiralis
AAAACAGTAACACAACGAGAAAAATGGAATACTTTCAACAGTTGAAAATAAACTTCCGTAGTTAATGAACGCCTTAAATGAACTGAGAGAATGTTTCACGATAGTATTGCTTGCCATATAGATCAAGCAAACACGCGCACTGCTACTGATGATAAGGCAATTTTCAAGCGACCCTTATTTGCATAATATATCGCTAGAAATCTATTTTTCTGTGAATTATTCTACCGTAATGCCATAAAATTAGGAACATTAAAAATTCATGCACTGCTTGCCGCTACTCTAACAAATGCCACGAGTTAGAATGGAATAATTTCAATTAATTTAAAAAAAGAAATGCATAAAGTTGAAATTGGTTTGCGTGGGATATAAATTCTTTTTTTGAATATGTATGCTTATGTGATCTCATTATATGAAAACCAAAAATATATTATTTTACGGTAAAATATCTTATATCTTAAAAATTAGAAACTCAAGCACTTAATTCGAAGCATTCTTTGGAAGCATCCCTATCCCAGCCTCATACAATCAGTACACCCAAGAAATCATACATGCCTCTTGTATTTGTTTGATCTGCTCTGTGCCGTTTATGGAGTTTTGTAGGGTGCCACCTGCATTTTTATTTTTCTTCTCTTCTCCATTCTCTATACCTGAAAAGATGATATTAAATCAAAAATTTCCTCACTTCGTCACTTAGTAAAAGTTACACCAAATTGAAACTGAATTTTGAAATCTAATAATTAACTGCCTTTTAATCAAAAGACAACATTTCCAAAATAAATTTACAAAAATGTCATAGATAATTAAAGCACACTTACAAAAATGAATTTCTTTTGTTGAATTATAAACGGCCACTATATAACGCCATATTAAATTCAGAGAACATTTTATAACGCTACCACTTTCCACGTAAGCAAACAAACAAATGCCCAATTACTGATGATAAAGCACCATTGTGGCGATCGTTATTTGCATAATGGAGCGCTAGCAATCAGTTTCTGAACATCTTCTTTTGATTGGTCATTTCATTTTTGGTTATTAATTCTGTGTATTAGATTTCATTTTTACCAAGTATGTATGTTTTTTATAAAAATTTCTTCTTTTAATTGGAATCATTTAATTTTTTATTTTGTAGCAATTTGTTGTCCAGTGTGTGCTTTATTAATTTGATTACGTGACATGCAAGAACAACTAAATTACCCATAGTGCCTGCTCATTCAGTTATGTCTAGCTTTATGCCCAATAAGACTTTGCTTCCTGATTCTGATGTATATCTTGTTTCTTCTAGTATTAGTAATACTGGTATTGACATCTGTGAAAATTGCAGCCGGCATCCAGTTCATAATTTTAGCAAGCAAAAAGCTTTAGATTCACGACCATATCTGATATTTAATTCATCAGTTTCTTGTAATGAATTGTCGTAGCAGGCAAGCAAATACTGTTCAACAGAATGTGCACTCAGATTTATTTCGCCATTATCTAATAACTTTAGAACGCCAAGCACTGAACTCAAACGCAACTCCAAACAATAATAAATTGGACTGTTTTGAATTTCATTTCAAATTAGCATTTTTTTTATTTCATTTCATTTCATTTTCAATTTTTATTTCTCATTTTATCTACAATCAAAGATCAACTTCTGATATTCCTTGTGGCACTAATGGCTTTTGTTGATGCTAACAAATAAAATTAAGCGTTGTTTTATTGAGGAATATGTTGGTAATGTTTTTTAATTTATTATTAGTTCATTTATTCATTTCAGATTTTTATTTTCTTCCCCACTTCGATTACTTTGACAAAAATTACGTGAAAATTGCTTCTGGTGTGAATGAAGCATTCAATATATTCTGTAAGAATTTGTGTGTCACCTTATTATGATCCACTGATACAATTTGGCAACGCTATGGCTATTTATTTTCATTTATGCTTGGTTGCCGGTTTTAAATCGAATTAAACGTCGATCTGAAATGCAATCATCGTGTGGAATGATTTGCTGATTCTCGTTTTTAGTATACCTTTAGCTTTTTGCTGATACGAAATATTTTCGAATTTATTTTCTACCATTGATCACTTCTGCGCAAATGTGCATTTGGTATGGCATTTTACGATTGAAATAAATTCCAGTTGTGATTGAAATTTCTATTCCAATAAATTAATTAACAATTGACAACAGGTTAAGCGGCTTATGCTTAATATTTATTCGAATCTCTCGAGATGTCTGATAATTATTTTGTAACACAAATGGCATGTAATTGGAAAACGAAAGCGAATTTTCAAATGGCTTGTTGATAAACTCAAGTAATATTGTGAAAGCTTGAACTACATGAATTTCCAATCGCATGAAATCCGTTATTTTGATGAAAAATTTGCAAAAATTTTATGTTAGAAACTTTGATATTTTCCGTAGAAGAAAAAGTAATATGGCGTCAGATTTGTAATAAAATGTTTTAGTTTTCATTGGGTATTATTCTGAAACCGTTATTATTCCGTAAAATTGCGTAAATAAGGATTTTAAAGTTGTATGTAGCTGTAACGCTTGAAAGAAAATCAGGAGCAATTGTTATTGCAATATGAAGATTTCGCTTCCCCGTAGTATTGTAAATGATGTATTAAAAGTTAATAGATTGATTTTTCAGGTATATCTTTTTTACTTTTACATTTAATTTTTCTATCTGCCATTGGTGTTGAAATCCCATTTTGTCAGCACTTTATTCGACAATATTTCGAGAAATTTGCCATTATGAATCTTGGAAAAAGTTTGAATATCTTTTTTCATCGGATTGGAAACTTTCTCTAATTTTTCTTTATTATTCTATTTGATGTCTAAATTGAGAAGATTAATATGAACAAGTATTTCGGATTATTTTTTTTGCATTATTAGCACAAGTAAAAGCAGCTGCAAAATGTTTTCGAATGCATCTGGAAAACTTTGACGGCATTGTATTGGTTTCATGTTTGCAACAGCTGCTTCGTGGCAAATATTATTCTTCAGATATTTCTGACTTGATTATAAAAGTTAACTTTGTTCAAATTTCTTCAAAAATGAAATACGTTAGTCTCCTATTCTCTCTTTTCTTATAAATATGCAATAATGAAGTTTTCCCTAACAATGTAAGAATTAATTTTGATGCAATTTGAAAATTTATTTACAATGTTTAAAATGAAACTTATATTTACTGATCATGTTCGCGCTGCTTAATTTCAATTTTCAAGCGGTTTATATTTCACACCGATGCCAAGCGCATGATTTGATAGTTATAGCTCTTACCTTTGTCATTTCCATCTGTTGTATCTTGTTACGCTTGAACATTTCAGTAAAGACGAATTTTATAATGAAGAAATTTAACTGCATCTGTTTCGACAGTGTTTAGCTAAATATTAATAATAACTGCAAAACACAAAACTGTTTGTTCATCACCTGTGCATCTAGCTGTTGTTGGAAAGTATTATTTCTCAACAAAATCAACATATCTAGATGCAGAAAGCTATTTTATCTTCATTTAAAATAATAATAAAAGACAATAACAGATAAAGGACGACTGTAATTTCTGCGTTGCTATGTAAATTTCATTTGACTAAACCATCTGATTGAGAAATATAGCCTACAATTATAAAGGAACAATTTAATTTCAGATTTTTAAAAATATTCTGCAACTTCTGACAAAGAAAATCAATAAGCACAGCAGGCTCGGTAGTTGCTTCAGAACACTGCAGCAACGATCAATTTGCTCACGTTATTACGATTAAAATTACATAAACACACACGAAAATGCTGCGCCGGTATCTCAACTGCCAATAAATTGCAACAATCAAAATAATCATAAGTATCAAGCATACGCAAAATAATACATACTGCATAGTTATGCCAACCGTTGTTTACTGAATGCGCTCAAATTTTCAAAAACTATTGCAAAAAATTAAAGATTTGTAATACTTTAAAATAAAAAATGTAACACATTCTATTCTAAAAGAAAAAAAGATAAATAGAAAACTGCTGCTGTCATGAACTAGAATAAACGAAAAAAAAGCATAAGCACACATGCATACATATGTATATGTGCTTGCCAAAAACTAACTACGAAATAATACGATTTATCCAGTCAAGTAAATCTAAAATAAATTAAATTCATCATGTCGCCTATTGCATTTCATTGTGGATTATGAAAGTTTTCGCCGGCATATTTCGCAATGCCCTGACGTTCCAGCTCTTCTTCAATACGCAACAGTTGGTTATATTTCGCCAAACGCTCAGAACGACATGGTGCGCCAGTTTTAATCTAAAATCAAATACCTATCACCTACTGCTTCCATTTTCGATTTTTTAAATTAAAAGCCCCACCTGTCCGGTAGCCAAACCGACAACAAGATCAGCGATAAACGTGTCTTCAGTTTCTCCACTACGATGAGAAACCATAACGCCCCATCCATTTTTACGAGACAGCTGACATCTAAAAAAGAAAGACAAGCATTTTAAAGCTTAAAAATCACTATTGCGCATATATTTTCACTCATAAAGTTCTCTAATTAAAAATCAAAACTTACGCTTGAATACTTTCAGTCACTGAACCTATTTGGTTCACTTTCAGCAACAACGTGTTGCATGCTTTCTTATCTATTGCCTGCTGAATACGCTTCGGATTTGTGCAGGTCAAATCATCTCTAAAACAATATTTCAAAACATTACGCTTGCATACGAAGCAAAACAAGAGCGTTCACAGGTTATACCCCTTACCCAACTATTTGTATTTTCAACTCACTACACATTTTGGCCCAATTATCCCAATCATCCTGATCGTAACCATCCTCTATAGACACAATTGGATAGTTTGTAACAAAATCCTTGTATAATTCAAGCATTTGTTCGCCATTTTTCTAAACAGTAAATTCAATTTAAACTTCTTTAGAGCAACAGCTCTCATCATCACTATAAAGAAAAAACCTGTACTGCTTTTTTTAACAAAGCAAACCTGTCTAACCTGCCTGACTGAACACGGGCAAGTTCAATTTAAAACAAACAAATAAGCTAAAACAGAAAAATATTGCTCATTTTTACTTACCCAATCTTTTGCATTCGATTCGGGATTTTTGAAATCCAAATCGTACAATTTTTCTTTTGATTTATAAAATTCGGACGCTGCAATATCCATGCCAATTTTCACTTTACCTTCATAACCAGCTTTACCAATAGCTTCTTTCAGCAACTCAAGTGCTTCCTTGTTGTCTTGGATATTCGGCGCAAATCCACCTTCGTCGCCGACAGCTGTCGCGTCCAAGCCATAGCGTGCTTTGATGCAGTTCTTCAAATGATGATACACTTCACTTCCCATACGCATCGCTTCCTTAAAGTTGGATGCTCCTAAAGCAGCAATCCAATAAAAGATGAACAAACATGTACGTCAATAATGACAAAGAAAACTATTTACCAATTGGAAGCAACATGAATTCCTGCATAGCTAACTTATTTCCTGCGTGAGAACCGCCGTTTATAACATTGAACGCAGGCACTGGCATGATCACCTTGTCCACACCAGCCAAGTCGGCAATGTAACGGTACAGCGAAACTCCCTAGAAAAGTAAAATTTCAAAATAACCCATAATAAAAAGTAATCAAATCAAATCACTTTGTGAACCGCTCCAGCTTTGCATACGGCCAACGATACGCCAAGAATAGCGTTCGCGCCGAGGACGGCTAGAAAAGATAACATAAAACACAAAATTAATTAATCAATGAACAACAAACAAACATTTGTTCTCAGTTCCGTCCAGAGAAAGCATAAAGTTGTCGATCAGATTTTGTTCTGTAACTTCAAAGTTCTAAACAAAAACATCATTGAGAAAAAAAAACAAAAAAATTTAACTATTTTTGATACCTTCGCTATCAGAGATGGTGCGATGACTTCGTTGATATTCTTAACCGCTTTGCTGACTCCTGGAATAAAAAGGTAAATAACTTAATAAAGACATAATAACAAAATGTTAACTGCACAAACCTTTGCCCATGTACTGAGATTTGTCGCCATCACGCAATTCCAAAGCTTCATGAATGCCAGTGCTAGCACCGCTAGGAACCGCAGCGCGAAAAATGCCTCTATTTGTACGCAAATCTACTTCAACAGTCGGATTGCCACGTGAATCAAAAATCTGTCTAGCATGAATATCCAAAATAGACATCTTGATTAGAACTGGACACGAGCGAGACAAAGCACAAATATTTCTGAACGCTGAACACAACGCCAATACTGAAAACTTGTTTACGTGTCGTTACTATAGCTGATATTTATCAGATTTTCAGGTACATAATTCGCAGCTACAGAAAGAATTCTGAACTTTTGAAAAATGTATTACTGCTTTAATAATTGCCATATATTAATGTAAAATGTAATAAATGTAAAATATAAATTTTTTAAGAACAATCCAATAATTATTTACGATTTAAAATGCACGGTAGGCTTTGAAATGCTTTTTATTTTGTTTAGTTTACTGTAGTACCTATTTATCATTCGATAAAGTATTAAAACTGGTACTGCGTGAATTCCCAAATTTGAAAAACTGTATAATTAATAAATTTAGTTAATTATATGTAAAATTTATTTTTTTTAATTAGCATCATCAAACACGTTAGTTATTTATTTTACAAGAAATTAAATGAACAAAGTCAGATCGAAAATTAAAAATACAAAATAATTAATGTTTATTTCTTAATTATATTTAAATTTATATATTTTTATTAATCACTGCATACAGTGCTAATATTATTAAAAAGTAAAAAATTTTTCCAACTATAAATTCATACTATCTTTTACTGTATTAATCGTATGGGTACTGTAGAAAAGAAATTTTAAAATTTTTTCGTAAAAAGTAAGTAAATGTGAAAAATAAAATAACAATAATTTATTTAAGTAAAAAATTTAATTTTCAAACGCAAATTTATTAAATAGGAGCTGCCTCAAAACAGCGGATATTTCAATAAACAGTCTTTATGCTTGATAAAAATAGCTCATTAATAAATTTTTTGTAATACTTTGATAAGAGAAAATCATTATACACCGAAAAAAATATTTTTACGTATAATGATTTCATGTTCTAATTTAATATACTTGAACAAACTATAGCTTACACTGTAACAATAAAAATAGTTCATTTTTTTGTCAGGTTGCTTTTTAAGATGTTTCTTTTTTTATTTTATTTATGTAAAATTATGAGAACTTTTTTTTCGAATATTTGTGAAAATTAACTTTTTGTAACCAAATGGTTTATCTGCTATTTACATTTTCTATTCGGTTAAGCAGTTGCCTGTTCTTGATATTTAATAGTTTTGTGGATTTTTTCAAAGATATCTTTTTCAGATAAGGCAGAAGAAATTTGAATCATGACGATAATTTTATTTTTGGTTGACAATAGCGCTTCGATGAATCAAGTATCTTATCAGAGAATTTCTTTCTTGGGTTATGCTCAACATGCGATCGAAACTATTCTGAAATATCGTTCGCGCGACCCAAATGCTCGTGGATTTGACCGTTATATGCTGTTGACGTTTGATCGTCCACCGAAAAATATCAAAGCAGGTTGGAAAGAAAGTCAAACAGTTTTCATGGAAGAGTTAAGAAATCTTAAAACTCAAAATTCTTCTTCTATTGGCGTTCCACTTTCTAGCGCTTTTCATCTGTTGAATGTGAATCGCCTGCAAAGTGGAATTGACAACTTCGGCTATGGTCGATATCCACAGTGGTTGGAACAAGCGTTTATTATTTTATTTACTGACGGGCATTCATTTGTCGATGATGATGGAACGTTGTTTAATATTGACAAAATTCGTTTACCCTCTTTTGGAAGTGAATTATACTTTGATGCATATCGTTGGGATCAACGGATTTATGCTGTCGTACTGCGTATTCCTGGATTTTTGCCAAGAAAGCAGTACATGGGTGGTCCAGTTCCTCCATGTCATGGTCCAATTGAAGCAATATGCGAACGGACTGGCGGTCGATCGTATTGCATTACGGATCACAAGATGATCAATCCATGCATAGAATCGTTGATGATGAAGATGCATACAGGCGTTGTGATGAGTTTTGAGAGATATGAAGTGATGCAAACACGTTTTGAAATGCCCAAAAGTTCTGGAAGCGCGCTCATGGCTTTAATAGCATCTGAACCGGGAACAGTTATTCGCAGTCCAGATTCCTGTCCAGCAAGTCCATTGTTTACTCCTGATCCAGTTTGGCATAAAACCAAAGGAATGATTTATGTACCTCGATTACCTAATAGAGGCTATATAGCAAGTCATTGGCCTATACCTGAAGCATTTTGGCCTGATACAACAATGACTTATTTGCCACCACGTACTGCACATCCTATGATCAGATTTCAGTGCTATCAATATTTGCCTCTGCTTTTAGAAGATTTTCCGTTTGATAAATACGAATTAGAACCGACAGCACTTACCAAGCACATGCTTGAAGTAACAACGCCAGCATTTTGTTGGTATGCATTTGTTATGAATAGTTGCAAACCCAATGACATTGGTGCGCCTTTTGGTTATTTGAAAGTGTCCAGCTCAATGAATTGCGTAAATTTGTACGTTTTGCCATATGACTTTCCTTCTTTGTTTCCTTTAATCGAAGAAGCACGACGCAATCCTCCCGCTGTTATGACCCAAAATTGGCGTTGCCATTTTGATAGCTATTTGCGAAATATACCTGCTTATTACTTTTTACCGTTAAAAAAAGCTTTGCTGCGTATCACTGTACTTCGTCCAGTTTGTGAAATGTTCTTCGAAAATTGGCTTCCGCCGAATATTAGTGTCCAGTTGAGCAAAATTAAAACTTATGCTAAAGAAGAATACATAACACTGTGTCAGCAGGTTGGTCAAAAAATGATTACCGAAGATTATGTTGCAGTTATGAATAGTAATTTTCAAAGACCTACTTATTTACATTCAACATTGAGCAATGTTACAGAGAGATATTTGGAACCACCGATTTTGCTTCAGTCCTTAACAGAAACCAAACCTGCACAGTTAACAGCTGAACAGATGCTACGTTATCCAGACAGACTGACAAGGGATAATCTCATTGAAGGAGTAATTTTGCTTTTCGACGTTCTATGTGAAAATATGGACTTTTATGAAGACAGCAACACGCAACCGTTGAATGAAAGCTTCATGCTGGATAATCAGCACATGGTGCCGATGATGATGATGGGCAATTATCAAGAATATTTAAAGCGCATGCCTCCTCCATTGAGAGAAGTGGAACCAACTCCACCTAGACTACATGCTTTTGGAAATCCATTCAAAGTGGACAAACGGATCAGCGTTGACGAAGCGGATATTAGTGCCAATCCACAGACTGGCGATCGTTTTTTTAGACGTGACGCAGAAATGAGAGAAAAAGGTCCACTGTCGAAAACGTATCGTTGGATACCTCGAGGTGGTCCAGTTACATTGACCTTCAGAAAGAACGAATGCAGTGGCTGTTCCAGGTTGATTAATACAATTGGATTTTGCACCAGTTGTCAGATAAAACAAGCTGCAGAATTGAAGCCAGAAGCAGAAGTTGTTGTTTCCGAATTTGTCGAAGAAGAAAGACAAGAAGAACAAGTGGAAGAAGAAGAAGAAGAAGAAGAAGAAGAGGATGTTGATGATGATGATGACGATGACGACGAAGTAGAAAGCGACGAAGAAGAAGAAGAAGAAGAACAGTTTGTTTCACCATCATCACAAGCAAAGCATAAAGCTACATCTCATGTTTTTTATGATTTTACAGAAAAACAAAACCTGGCAGCGGATAAAAATTTTTTTCAAATAAACGAGCGTCTGCGATTGATCGTTCGAGAACCTACCAGGGATTTTCAAAGACTGTTAGATTTCTTGAATAATCAAGAGCCAGACGTACTAAAAAAGCTTATTCGAAACGCTTTGGAAGAAGCGAGAAGGTTAAAAATGAAAGAATTATATGAATTTTTGATAGAACAGTTTTTAACATGATCATTATGTATTTTATTGTTATTAAAAAAGTACTATTAAACAGAAAACTTACTATTTTTTCTTTGTTCACTACATGAATTGATGCTTATCAGTTGTTGAATGAAAGAATATGCGTGTTTTGTTCTGTTTGTTTATTTTTTAGTTGAACATTTTAAATTCACATTTTCAAGTGTTGTTTTGGTAGGAAAGATTTTGAAATTTATTAATAATAATTTAAAATTTTTGAATTACATTCATCTCAGTGACCATGATGCATGCTATTTAGTTATTTTGTTTTAATTCCATGAAGAAAACTGATATTTAAACGAACTTCAAATATGCTAGAGATACCGTAAATAATTTACAGATATTACAGCGGAAGATGTGTGTAAAATCTTCTTGTTTGTTGAGGCAGTCCACATCCGGTCACTGTCGGCTTGCTGTTGTTTGCTGACTACGTTTTGGCAGTTCAGCCAGCGTTTGCTTCACAATTTTTGCTAGTACATATAGACGTCGTCTGAGCAGTTGAACACCGATCTTCTGCACTGGAAATGCAAGCACGATCACTCGAAGCTTGCCTTAAATCAAAAAAGCCTGAAAACAGAAAAATGGGTGCCAATGGCGCACCGGTGCTCTGTTGCACCGGCCGACAGAACAAGAAACAATACACACAACTTTATTCATATGCTTGTCAAGCTTATCATATATTCGATTGATATTTGAAATAGATTCACAATTTCATGACGACTCTGAAAGCGTATAATTTTCAAAATGAGCTACTTTTTAGCAATAATTAATTTTACGCTTACGTGAAACTGTGATTTCAGTTGCAACAAGCTTCTATATTTATTTAATCAAGACAGATCTGTTTATTGATAAAAGAGGCAATAATCAGTCTATATTATAAGTAGCGCAAGCAGCGAATAGTGTTTGAAATTAGCTTTCGGAAATAATAATAACAATAAATTTATAAAGCATGATGCATAGAAATTTTTTTACTACATTTAAATTTCCGGCATTTAGAAACTACTGCTGCATGCTGGAGCAAGGCATTCTTTTTCGTACTTAACGAAAACTAATTGAAAATGGGTACTTTTGAAAAGAATTCTTGAACAGGGCGACCAATTGCCAATGAATCAATCAATGGAAAATTGATGAAATTGTACGCCCTAGCTGGATACAATGGACTTTGCAGGATGTGAACAACTCCATTATCAGAAACAGCAGCGTCACACTGTTTCATTCCTGAATTCCCAAAATGACTACAGTGTCCTGAAAATCCTTTCGACTGATATATCGAACCGTCCATTGCTCTGAAAGAATTCCCAAACAACGTATTTTCGCAAAGTTTATAGCAGCAGAGCGAAACTGAAAAATAAAGTTTGTTTCTCCTTTCCAAATTAAAACAGTTAGCATTGACAAGTTATCATACCTGGAATAATGTGTCGCTTCATTAATAATTCTACTTCACTTTTATTAGCTAACAAACTTTCCTTGTCAGTTTCTTTATAAATATTGTCAAATGCATCATCTTCGAAAGCAAGTACGGTAGCAGAAAACTCTGGGTCGCTGAGACTTTTGTCTAATCCTGAAGTTTCCATCAACATCACAAACTGCTTCACATTATCCATCTCACGCAATACATCCATCAAACTTTTTCCATATTTAGGCAAAGGCTAAAATCACAGATCAAAATAACAATTGTCATACAATATTTGCCAAAGAATTTACCTCAGATAGTTTATGCAAAACAGCATTGCAACTGGGAATGTTTGACTTTTCCACAGCAATGCAATTGACATATTTATTTTGCTTAGATTCAAAAATTAGAGAATATGCCATATTTTTTATTTCCCGCGAGAATTTCAGATTTTGCTTAGACAAGGACGTTAGCTGCTTTGATGACTCTTCGAAATTATATTTTTCACCAGTGACAACATAACGAGATATTTCATTTTGTAATGAGCTGGCGTCCATGTTTCCAATTTCCTGCAAAAGTATAGAATTCGATCGATTGCAAATAATAGTTTCATCATTCAAGTCTAACATACTGTAATAGCAGAGAGTGGTGGCAAAAGTACTGTTGCAGGTTCGGCGGAAAGAACTTTTGTAATGCCTGACTTTTCGAAAAGAGACGCCATTTCTTCAGAACTGGATTGTTGTATAGCTGAATACAATGTTCTTGCTGAAATAAAAGTTGTTAATAAAGAAAACATTGAAAATAGTTTTAGATTCTATTAATAAGATAAGATAAAATGTCGCTTTTTTCAAATTACAATTATCAAATTGTATAAAATGAGTGCAAATGTAAAGTGATCAAATGTGTTTCGAAAATAAATAATTTCCTTGTTATACGTCAGCAGAGCAAATAAATACCTTTCTGGGGAATAAAAACTTCCGTTATAGTATGCAAAATGCCGTTAAGACCAACACGACCTTCTCCAGTGAGATTTAGATTTTCAATTATAGAATCGTCATTTCTTTTATGAGAAAGAAAGAATATGTCAAGAATATTCAAATCATGGGAAAGCATATTTTTGCACATCATCTTCTCCATTATATAATAATGCATAAAATCTAAAAGTATGCTGCAGTGTAAAATAGAATTTTACTGCCAATAAGATGGATATGTTTACCGGCAAAGCAGCTTCGTTTGCTTTTGATGTCACTCTGAACCTGCTGAGGAAGTTTTTGAAAAGCTTCATCATTAAAAGCAAACACAGTCAACGTCAAATCTTTGTTGTTCAGCATCTCTTTCGTTGAATCACTCATCACTGAAATGTTTTTTTTTTTTTTAGAAAAACTGCTTCGTAATGAACAGAATTCTTTTTACATCAAACGCAACGATGCCACCGCAAAATCGTATAAATCATACTTACATGAAAGGAAAATGGAAAATTCCGGATTGGAATTCAACATTTCCCAAATAGTTTCAGTTGCAGGAAATAATGGTTTATTCACAACATGCAGAACGCCGTTTTTAAATTGAACATTAGCATTCTTGATTTCTGCACAGTTTACTGATAATGCCTGAAGTAATAAAAGCATATTAAAATTACATACCTGCGCACATAATATCAATAATCTCGCATATTATTATACCGCATTATTTTTGTTAACGCTAACAGTTAACTTTCCACCAGTTCTCAAAGTTTGCAGTTCATTTCCATCCTTCAAATTGAAACTATAATGAAATCCAGGAGAGATGTACCCAAGCAGAATGTCTTTAACAGGGCGCATTGTATCTCCTGTTTCAAATACAATAACTTGGGCAATTTCACTTCCATCAGAAGAAGACTGTGAAAATGCTTCATTTGTTGGTGCGAACAATGTAATATTTCGATTATTCAGTTGTGTCAGCAATCCTGATTTTTCCAAAGAGTCTTCCAACAATGTTAGATTCAAATTTTTCAGAGTTGTAGCCAAATCTTCCAGTTCCAATTCTAAAAAAATTTTTTAAATTATAAAATGCATGTTCGTTCAAAAAATATTGTAAAAAACATTGAACACATAACCCAAAATTAATTTTTTAGTTAAACAAAAATTGTACCAACTTTAATGAAGTGCATAAACAAATTAAATTAGCTTAACAATTTGCTGAGAGTAACATTTTTGCATTGCTTAGCTTAGCAAAGCTTAGCTTAGATTAAACAAGGGCACTCTATGAACAATGGTGAACATAATCGAAGAAATATTATTTGCTATGAGCAAACTGATAAATCGTTTTGCATTATTTGATAAACCGAGTCAACATTTGACCAAAGATTTTGATTATTCAAGCCGCAAACATAAACCTTTGCTCACACTTGAATGAATTGCTCTTGCAATTGTTCATTCATTTAAGTGAAATGGCAACAGCAATTGAAATTCATTCAGTTATAGCAAATAGTGCAAAAAGGAATTTTGAAAAAAATGCTCAAGATGATGTAATTGAAATTTTAAAAACTGCTGTGCTGGCTAACTTTATGCAAAACTGAATAAGTGACGACAAAATTGAATGCATTAAAATTAAATTGTAAAAATAAAAATTCGATTAAATAAAAAAGATAATGCAAAGTTCATTGTTAAACATTTGTGCAAACAGCCACGAACCAAGCTAAAGCATAATCAGCACCAAGTGAACTACGCTAAATGTAAATAGCAGAGAAAATTTACATATGATTATGCTGAAATCACGCATAGCGTCACGCTTCATTATTCAATTACGGTCGACAAAACAGTGAACTAACTTAACGGATTGTTTTACAGTTATGAGCAATATCAATTATCACTATTCAACATCAGCAAAGAGAAGCAAGTGTCGCAATTATTTTTATAAAACTATCAGTTGATTGGTTTTCAAAAAAGATAGCAAATGAGAATTTTATTTATAAAATTGAAAAGATATATATGTCAAGAAAAGCACTTGGTTTAATCGTTTTGAAAAATTTGAAGAAAAATTTGTCAAACGTCAAGAAAGCAGAGCTATGATCGATCAATTTGCTTTTCAAAGAGTTGCTGTCAAATGGTAAAAATGCGAACAACAATTGCGTATGCTTTCATACCTATGCATTTGCCTATGCCTATGCCTATCCCAATCCCAAGCCATGTGGACATTGTGGACAGAAATAAATCAAGAAGGCAAATCAAATAATGAAAATGTCCAGATTATTGTTCGCTCAGTAATTTCATTCTTTTTTTTTTTTTAAATCAAACAACTTACCCACTAAGCAACCTTTTCTGAAATTTCTAGCAAAGCCGTGGCAACACTGGTATGTTGTAGTGTTGATAATTTCTTTGCCATTGATTATTTTACTGCTTTCACAACTGTGCACGTTGTACGTAGAAATGCAAGTCGATGTAATCGATGGATGAAAATTTGTTTCATTCGTTGCGGGCTTTTCTTTGACAGATTCTTCTTTGCATACATTCGGTCTGAACAAATAATATTAAATGAAACAAATTAATTATTACTATATATATATATATATATATATAATTTTGTAAATTTAAATTTTGTATCAATTTACCCAGTCCACCAGGAATTGAATTCGAACCAATATTCACGATCTGAACATCCAAACAAGCATGTGCCGTTGCAAGATGCAAATAGAAGAGAGAATAGAAGAAGAGCAATCACCTTGAACTCAGTGCCCATGGTGCGACAAAAAGCGACTAACACTGTGAGCATTCTAATTTTATAGGCAATGAAAAGTAAACAAACGCAGGATTCGACCAATCAGATTTACCGCTGAGTCACATGTTTGAGCAATGGAAATTTCTAGAAAAAATTTTCCAATCCCGCCCCCTACAATTCGCCTACTTCTGTTTAGCAAATGAATCACGTGAAATTTTGTTTTATTATAGTCAGTTCATTTTTGTGCGTTTTTTGTTGTCGTGCATTTTTTCAGTTAAGCCATTAGTCAGCAATGATAATTGGAAAACTAATTCTGCTTGCGATGGGATGTAAAATCATCAAATCCATTCATTGAATCTAGAAGCCAGCTAATGGAGAATGTGGTTTTTGTTGGCAATCGATTTGGTGAACACTTGCAACACTTTGGCAGTGAATTGAAAGCAGCTTTGGCAAAATTGCAATCAACCAAGCACCTCTTGTTGCTGTATGCCGTCGGGCAAAAATTCTGCTTCACAACGAGTAACAGTTTTTCCGTTTCAATTCAACCACACCCAAAACATTGTCAACAGCAAATTTATGCTCAACAACCGTCTCAACTTTGCCAAATTGTTACTCGCAATTTGCGCAATTTGTTCAATGCAATTGATGCCCTCAGCATAATACACCATTTCAACTGTTCATCATTCCACTTCAAAGCAATTCTTTTCTCATCACATTGAACAATAATTTCATTGAATTTTACAATTGTAAAAATTGTTAAAAGAAAAAAGAAGAACATTCACATATTTTTACAAGCATTTCAAAAGTAGACGAGCATTTCATTAGTTTGAATTAATAAAGCAAAATAACCGTTTTCAATTCAATACTATTTCAAGAAAAGCAGTAAAAACAGATGCAAGCGTCTGTTGTTGTTCAGCTGCAATGAAGTTGAAATTTTTACTTATTATTACAATAAAAACTGGCTTGCATATTGCTTCTATTACATAAAAACCAGTGTTTTGAGAAGGTCGTTGCAAAATTGGAAATTCGTTTCAACGCTACTTTTTTCTTTAATACAGAATATCACAATTTTACACAGCCGACAATGCAAGATGAAATATATATATATATATATATATATATTTCTTCTTTTTTTTTTTAATAAATAGCCATTTGACAAAATTTAAAATTGTTGCATTATATTTGCGATCAGTTATTTAATTAATAAAATTTGTGCTTTGAATAAATTTGCTTTGCACAATTGTCTGCAAACGTTACTTGTTGTAGTTGTTGAATGATCATAATTCAGGAAAACAAGCTTCTGTCGCGTTTGACAATTTTATAATTTTGCACTCACTGTTCAATGAAAATGGAAAAACACGCTTCTCTGAAACTGCTTCTCCAGCAAAACGTACGCAATGTTTGCTTTTTGCATTGTTAAATATGGAAAATTTTTTCTCTTTTTTGTTCAATAATTTTTTCATATTTATAACATCATTGAGGAAGAGCTATTTTTATCTATTTTTGCCATCGTCGATCATACAAATATAAATGTGTATGCTCATTTTCTGAAGTGATTATTTATAACGTCTAGATGTTCAACTGCCAGTTGGTCTAAATATAGACGATTTATTTTTGATGTGAACAAATGTCCAGATTACGTAACAATGAATCAACAAGTTGAATGCATTTTTTGCAAATGTCAATGAAATCACTTTTTTGAACTTTTTTCGTCAGTTCATACGTACGTGTACAAGCTGAATCAGATGCGGATCAATTGTATTGCATTTCATTTTATAGCTGCTTGTTATTTAAAATCACTTCAACTGGTCATTTTGCAGAACAACAATCAATCGCAATAATGATCAATCACTATTGTGGAAATTATTTGCAAAAATTTCCACAAACTAATGTATTGCAATGCAAATTAAAACTTGAGAAAAAACGATGACGTTGACTACTTTTTAAATAGATGATGTTGTTCGTATTTTGTTAATATTATTAATACAAGAAATAGTTCATGTGATTAAAAAGTGCATAATAAATAAATAATAATGAAATATTTCCAATTTATAACATTTGCTTGCTATAAGTAGAGTTGAAAATATTTTTCATCAACTGCTGAAAATAGAAATAGTTCAATCAAAAAGGCAAAATTGATAGTCTGCTGTCGTCAAAAGAAGTTGTTGTTCAGAAAAATGCAAGCTGTTCAAAAGCAATTCACCAAATGACCAAAAATTATATTCTCCACAGGGCACCAATTTGTCAAATCGGCTAGAACTTCATAGCAAAAAATATATTATCATTATCATCTTGTCATGAATATTATCTGCAAGGAATTTTCTGATCGATCAGAGCCAATGATTTGCAATTCATCAATGAGCTTTGATTGTTGCCGTCATGTTGTTTCGCTTTGCATTTGTGAATTTGAAAACAAAACAATTTCGAACCTTTTCAAATTCATCAAATTCTATTTACAAATATTTTTATTCATTTAAGCATACGTAAACGACAATTTCATTTCTGCTATTTAAAAAATTTGAAAGTAACCCACACCCATAACAAAGTATATAACTTTTCTCCGGCACCAATGCCCGATTAAAATAGCTAAAAAAAACATGGACAGACAGGATGTGCTTAAAAAGTCAGCAGAAATATCAATAGAATATAAAAAACGTATCAAAATATCATGCTATAAAACGAGAATGCAAATTTGCAATTACAATCAATAAATACACAGGAAAACTTAAGTAAATGCAAATAAGTGCGTGGCATATGCAATAGAATGAACAAAAAAACGGCTCAATCTTCTCAATGAAAACTACTCTTCTGAATCTTATTCTCTATTCACGATAGCATTGTCCATTATCATAAATGCATCCCAAGAAATCTGTTGATACGTGTACGCCCAAACTCTACTAAACTTCTCTTTCGTTATTCCTCGACCAACAACAATTATGTCGTCCCGATTGAAACGCACTGCTTTATCCGGAGTACGCCAGTTTTGATCTTTCATGCCACGCTTGTAATGTATACCTAAGAACAAAAACTGGCAATGTAGAAAATTTTTCATTTCCCAACAAATACCAAAAAAAACAAAAAAAAAACAAAAATCTAATCGACAAACCTGGTGATATGTACAAAAACGACGGATCATTTATAGGACGCTTCTGACAAATAAAGCCACCAACAATTTTTCGATATTGCTGTGCCAAGCTGAGTGCTCCTTGAAGTAGAACAAAAACTGCATTTCTTTTTGTCAAAAATCTAAATTTATTAAATACTTTTTTTGTATTCCTCAGTAAAAAAGTTTCCCGAAGTTGACATTTCGATCACCGGAAGACAAGCAACATTGTAATCCTTGTTAACCTGAAATCAATAAATTTTATAAAAAAAAAACTATGCTAACCAAATATGATGTTATTCAATCAACAGTTACCTTTTCTATAGCTTCAAATACACTCGAACCATTCAGACATTGTACAGTAACAAAATCCGCCCATGCAGCAGGTTTAATTGGACTATTCATCATCAACTCAATTATTACGTCAGAATCATCGCAATAGTTTCTAATTGAAAAGAAAAAACAAAATAATTATAAATTAAACCAAAGTAATTTGGACAAAAAGATAAAAATTACCCATCATTAATCAGCATAAACTTATGCGCTTGTGATAATTCTTTTAATCTGAGAAAAAAGTCAGGCATTTCGCTGATGGTGATTATTTCTGCATGTAATTTTAGTGAACATATGTTTGTAGAAACATCTTCGACAAGCTGAAAATAAAAAGCAAAAAAAATCAAACAAGAAGTTACAAAAAATCAACTCAAACATAAGAACCGAAAACATGGCAAAATTTGATTCCACATCCAATATTCAAAAATTACTATTTTTCATTGGTTATTATGCCTTTTCATAGACAGAAAAATAATCAACCAAACCCAACAACTGTGTTAATTTTATAAATTTGCAATGCACGAAAGTAAAAATCTTATTTAAAGAGATCACTTAAGTGAATATAGTAATAAACAGTACAATAACACATTTGTACCTGCATTTCACAAACAATCATCAACGTATAAAGAATGTAATATTGTCATCATCTATTTCAGCTTAGTTGGAAACTTACTGATATTACAATTCGTACAAATTTTCTTGATAGTAAAGATTCAAAAAAAATTGTATAAAAGCAAAACATCACAACTTGATATCTGCAACAATACAAAATTACATTTAAAGTATACCAAATGTCAAAGAATAGTGACACATGAATATAAATTGTCTTACTGCTGAAGATGTCATGCAAATCTCTTCAAAAATATGAAACGCATAAATTGAAAATATAACCTTTAACAAACAAACTAATAATAAAGTTTTAACAAAAAATAAACTGAAGATTAAAAAAGACGCATCTGTAACCTGATATTAAATTACCAGCAGCTATGCTTAAAATTATTTCCGGCATAAAAATAAAAGTAATCATCGTCTAAGTTTCCTGAATTATTAATTTGGGATGCAAGCCTATATCAAAAATAAAATAATCATATAACAATAGCTAATGTTAAAAAATTTCAGAGACAGCAAGAAACTTTTTACGAATTAATGCACTATTCTATGAATTATATGTGCCGTTGCTAATAAAACTATTAAACGCAATAACTTAAAAATATACTTTAAGTATTTCACTTGGACTACACAAATCACATGCCAAACATAAATTTGATTGTTTCGAATAAGCAATTTCCCACAGTCTTCTTGCATTTGGATGATAAATCACTGAAAGACGATCTAAACTAAGAAACATTGGCTCTATCATCTAAAATTAATCATTTTAAAAATTAAAACGAATGCAGATAAAACAGTACTTTTTCCATGGCACACTGATCGATAAATTTGCCGGCCAAATCACTGAATGCAAGCAAATGATTCGAAATTTTCAAACATTCGCAGTCTGTCAAAAGAGCTTGTTCATTCAAATACGACAGAACATCTGTGAAATTAAAAAGACTGAAACAAAACTTTTGAAATAAACAGCAACTCCATCACGTCACGCATTATATTACTAATGTCGTCGGATATCATTGCTTCTTAAAAAATTATCAGGACCCTGGCATCTATCCAAGATCACGATAGCATCGGTAACTTCTAATTCATTTTGACGAAGTATCTGTTAAAAAACAACTGTAAGCCATTAAACATTAAAGTCAAAATCATACATTAGCCGCATCAACAAGCGAGTGGCCAAACATCAACACGTCGTCCACAATCAAACACTTATCGGATTTCTTCCAAACCCCATCAACAACTTTTCCAGTAGGGGTAGTTTCTTTTGTTTTGTCATACATCAGAAGTGGAATATTGCGCTTCACAGAGATTATCTAAATACATAAGTTAAACTTTGAAAAAAGAAACGGACAAAACGCATACTGATGCGAGTGGTAAACCGCCTTCTGGCACACCACAAATGCTGTGAAACTTCAACTTCTGAAGTAAACATGAATACACCAGTTCTTCGATTTTGTTCTAAATAACTATTCGCTATACATTTGCATGTACGTTCATTCAGGAGAATACAAACCATTATTTCCGGATAGCTGATCGCCAGTTGAAAATCAACAAAAATCGGTGTTTCGTACACAGATCTCATGACAACAGTTTCTAATTTGAAAATTCCAATGTGAAATAACTTTTTTAAAAGCTCTTTACATTCGTCAATCATTTTCACAACAACTTGAGGTGATGTTTATACTGTTAAACAAAACAATAAAAACTACATACTACCATTAGCATACTGTATTTTGTTTTACGATACATGATTACTTTATTTTTATTATTATTACTGTCATGGGAAACTCTTCGAATAGATTTGTTATTTGTATATTAATTGAAAAGTATATTTATTGAATGTTTGTTTCAATTTCAAATTTTAAAAAGTAAAATTTATTCTTAATTTCTTAACGTAATCGAACTGTTCTATTTTATTCACTTTGGTGTAGAAAGTCACATTTTTATAAGCAGTTCATTATTTAAAAAATTTGAACTATATAAAAATAGTATTAAATGCAAGATACCAACATGTTAATTTTTTTGAGATAGTAATGCAATGCACGCATTAAATTTGAAAAAATGCAGGTACTAATAGCTACCAAAATGTTGTTAACTGTAAATATTTTTATTTATGCTGATTCATGATGAACAATTTTTCATTATCATTTCAATAAGTCATTTTTTTTACAAAATTTTAATAAGTTCAACTCTGTAACCCTGAAATTAAATAAGCATATTTTCCCTTTCACCGCAAATAATAAGGTGCATATTAAATCACTTTTCAGTGCAAAAATACTGATTGGTATAGTGAAGAATTCATATTGCCAACCAGGATCCAAATATTCATTCACCGCAAGCCCACACTTTGTAAATATCGGCATACTGAATTCCATGGTTCATTTCTAAATATTCGACATCCAAAAACTGCATCCCATCAAAATCTTCAACGCGCAGCAGTGCTTGATCAGATTCACCTTCAATAAACAGTCATATTAAAACGTCATAAATAAATAAATATATATATATATAATAAACTTCAAAGTTGCCACCTGCAGCAGTCAAGTAGAGGAAACGTGAATCAAGAATAGGTGGTTTCGAACAAACTACTCCAGCAACAACGTCGATCTCTTCTTCAGCGGTCTTTATCGACTCTGTAAACAGAAATTTCATCATTTCAAATATATCATACTGTAATAAAGCAAAACATAAAACTAAAAGATAAACGCATCACTAACGTTCCGAAAATTCTTTTGGGACCAAACTGTCTTTCGCATGCAGAGACAAAACAGAGAAACAAGCAAAGTTGTTTTCAGATTTTATCTAAAAATAGTAATGCTTTCGGTTAGCAACAAAAACAGCAAAAACAATGATAAAAAGACAAATTATACTTGTCTTATAGCAGAAAACACACCCCGACCAGAAAACGGCAAAACAGTGACAAAATCTACCCAATTCGCTATTGACCATTCACCTCCAGTCAACTGCATCTCAACAATCGATGATACATCACAAAACTTACTAAAAGCAGAAATAATTAAATATGCCTGCATTAAACAAGTCTGGCTAAAAAACAATTCACCGATCGTCCATTATCATGAAATTGTTCGACTTTGCGCATGCCTTCAATTCAGAAATGAAGTCAACCAACGGATGTTTGAAAATCAAGTCACTGCGAATTATCAGCATGCAAATAAACTGCCCAATTTGCTGCGCAAGCTGAAATTAATGCATCAGTATAAAATCAAATCACAATAATAATAAAATTAATCGTTAATTATCATATTATTATTATTATTATTATTATCAAATTTAACTTAACACTGCCAAATAAAATTTCTGAGAAAACCAAATAATGCTAATTCAGAGTTTATACGGCAACAATAGTGGCGTTAACATTTAGTACAGTGTGTGTCTAGTTGCTAGCTTTCAGCTCACCGCTATTATCTCCTTCGGGTCAGACAATTTGCAGGCAACACATAAATTCGACTTTTTGTTAATCGCTATTTCCCACAACTGTTTTGCCAAACAATGGCTCAAAGATGCCGCATTTTTCGCTGCTTTGACCGACCAAACACCTGCCTGAAAATCACTATCGTCAATAAAATTTCAGCAAAGTTTGAAAAATTTTACCTCGTCAACTTTAGCACCTTCTTGCAAACCGTTTTCCAATGCAGACGGTGCTATTTTGTCAGTAACGTTAAACAAATAACTTGAAATTCGTTGACAATCTGCATTCGATATAAGACCTCTATCTTCATACAACAACAGAACGTCCGGCAAAAGGAACAGACTGAAATAAAAATCGTCGTTTATTAATTTGACCTCTAATCATTTTCAAAGAATCATTCATTTCCAACCTCCATTTCGTAATGCCTAGACTTTCTAAATTACGCGAAGCACCCTGACAACGATCAAGAATGACAAGTGCATCTGTAACAATAAGACCTTGCGCTCGAAGAACCTAATTACAATTATAAAACAATATTAATAAGAAACTGATCGCAAATTATGCGTCTTACTCGAGCTGTTTCTGCAATGCTTGAACCGAATGTAATTACGTCTTCAATAATCAAGCATTTGTCACCAGGTTGATACACTCCTTCTACTATCTTTTTCGTACCGTACGATTTCGCATCCTTACGTTGCATTATCATGGGAATGCATCGTTTTACGCTCAGAGCCTACAAATGTAACTTTTGCATTAGCAGGTTTGTTTTATCAAAAACTATCCATATCAAAATACGCTTCACAAATGAATGGGAAAGAATTTCAAAGAAAAATCTGTAAAGTGTAAAACAATTTCAGCATCGATAACATCACACTTACGGATGTTAATGGTATGGCTCCATACGGAACGCCACATATTACATCATACTCCAACTCTTTTGCATATTCATACATAAAATCTTCAGCTGTGTTCTAAATCAAAGAAGAAGAAAACTGTTGAAATAAATTTATTCCAATCAACTGGCTTCAAACCAAAAGAGTCGGATGGCTTAGCATGCGGCGCATATCCACGTAAATCGGAGATGTATGATTTGACTTCAGCTGAAATTCCCCAAATTGAATAACACCAAGGTGAAATAAGTCAGTCAAGAATGTTTCATATTTGGCATCCATCATCAGCGACGTTGTTGTAAGTAATAGATGACAACTTGACAGATGTACAGTAATCTGAAAAATAAAGTGCAATATCAATATTTCTATTACCGTATACGGAAATAAAAAATATTTTAAATTCAGTTAATAATGCACGTTTGAAATGTTAAATTAAAATATTATTAAAAATCAGTTTTATTTATACTTACATATTTGAAAAGAAATTTTTGAATGCGATGTTCTCCCTATTCTGTGGCACCCATTATTTTACATCCATCGTTCTGCTATACAAAGTAAATGCTACAAAGGAGT
This sequence comes from Trichinella pseudospiralis, assembly GCA_001447645.1. Classification (NCBI taxonomy): domain Eukaryota; kingdom Metazoa; phylum Nematoda; class Enoplea; order Trichinellida; family Trichinellidae; genus Trichinella; species Trichinella pseudospiralis. The sequence continues at coordinate 26,983 of JYDV01000044.1, forward strand.
AACAATGCAATAAAAAAAGACAAAAAAATAAAGTTTCGAAAATAACAATGCTAATTATATTAGAAATAGAATAAGTAAAATAAATTTCAATTCACAATATTTAAAAATCAACAAAAGTAAATTGTACGTTGTTCACAAACTGACAAAAGGAACGAATAAGTTTTCGTGTGTGCTTATTACAGCTAGAAAATGTAAGCAAATCAAAAATAATCATCTACTCTATTGTCTACTATTGTTGCAAAAGCATGCTTTCATGCGCAAATAACTAATTACAAATTTCACAAATCAAATTCTAATTTGTTAAGCATTTCATTGAGCAACTGTTGGAGTTTACGGCAATGTTTTATTAATGGCTATCAATCATTTAGCATTCTTTAGCTGTACAGATATTATTTATTTTACTATTGCGATAGTGTTACAAAACGGCGGTTCATTCTTATTCTCAGAGCGGTGTATTTGTTCAATTTGCTCTTGAACCTCTTCCAGTTATGCAAATTGCAGATGCTTTATCAGTTAGCTTTTATTTACTTTACAACCTTGAAGCTGTTTACTTCGTAGTTGTTTGATCTGCATTGTGAAATTTTGACTGAAAGTTGATGGGATTGTAATCGGCAGCTAACGTTTCGCTGAAATGGCGAGCAGATGTAGGCAGATCATGGAAATTGCTTTGATTTGGGCAGTAGTCGCGATGCAGACTTGTAAGATATGACAAATAAGCAAGAAAAGTTTTAAATTTTTATAGCAACTTACACATTTGAACAAACTAATAATAAAATGTGCTCTGTTGACTATTATACCGCCGGCTAAAAAGAAGAAAAAACCTATACGCAGGTACAATCTTTTAAAGCTGTTTTCGACTTTTTCATTGGCGGCCTGACAAAGATGGTCTCTTTGATGGTTTTGAAATTTGAAATTTTACCTGCATGCTGTGTCACTGGTCATACTGATTAAAAACAAATGATCTGAAGATAATTAGATCTCGATGATCATTATCAATTATTTAACTTTAGCTTTAATGCTGCGTCTAAAAGTTTTATTTTTAAGTTGTACTTTTATTTAAAATAGAATATCTTTGCAATGAATAAAGCAGTAGAGTGCAGCAAAATGATGAAAGTACAGTACTCTGTTTTTGTCTGATCAAAATATCCCGTCTAGAAAAGCAATAGTATTTATACCCAGTCTTATGTGCAATTTATATTAGTAACATTATCATTGCATTTTTCCAAAGCAATGTTACAACAGCTATGTCTTTTTTTAAATAATTAGCCATATTTTCATTCTACGCAACGGCGACTAATATTATTCTTGACTTTCTCGACTAATATTATTCGTGAGTATAACATGCCTGCCGGCGTTTCTTTTGGCAATAAAGCAGGATTTATGTTTGGCTAGTTTTCTGTTGTCTCTGACTCAGAAAATTGAAAAACATTATAACTTTACTAAATAATAGCCCACAATTTCTATTTCAACTCGTTTACTGCTTTGTGTTGTTAGTTTGAGTGTTATTTTCATGATTATTTTGCAACTTTGGTGTCGATGAAAACTTTAATTTTTTTTATAAATTATTTATATGTACATATATATATATATATATAAGTAAAATTTTTTAAATAAGACTTTCATTCAACGTTATTCATGATAGAGATTTTTTGATTTGTTATTTTTTACTCAAGGATGTTTGCAATTTGCACATGAATTTATAATTAATGAAAAATTTTTTGCTTTATTTTCTCTATGAATATATCTGATTTTCCTAGGTAACATATATGTACCTTTTTCTTAATGTCATTTTATATTATTTGAAAACATTATTATATTACTTCCATTTGCAAGAAAAATGTGCTAGAATTTGTAATTCTGATTGATAACAATAAGGGATGCAAATCTTTTAACGGTGCTTCAGGAAAAATAGAGCTTTACTAAATTTATTACTCATGGAAAATTTAAGAGATGATAAAGTTAAATAAAGAAAGAAAACCTTCAGAACAAGGGTCTGCAATAACAATTCATTATTTAAAGCAACTGCTTTAACTGCTCAAATTCAAAGTAACTCATGAGTGATCATTTCTAAAAAATCAACAGCTGTTACTTTTGGTTGAATGTTGTTTGTTAAGTAAACTTGCTGCGCTGTTGAAATACTGCTTTTATGCTATTCAGCAACCGCATATGGCTTTACCTTGGTACATTTTTACCTTGTTGCATCTTTTTATTTTTGCAAACTCACTACCACCACCTTATACTGCAAAATGTCTTGTTGGAAATGGTCAGCCTTTGTATAGAAATGCAAGCGCCCCTACATATACGGTTGATTTAAATGTTGCTGCTGATAAAAGGTGGTCTGAGATAGCTAACAATTATAAATTTGAAATTGCAGAACTTACAGAAGTAAGTATATGGTATTTTGAAATAATAAAAAATTAGCATTAATATCTTATCTCAGGCTGTTCGTAATTTAACCAGACCTGTGTTGAATGGAAAACTTACAATTTTTATTCAAAAGTTTTTTGGAAAATGGATTGCAAAACTGCCTCATCCATATAGGGAAGAAATTATAGGCATTGCGCAAATTGTAAACGTCCCAGTTGGTGAAATGGTTCTTTATAATGTTTTTTATGAAGTTTTTTCACTTTGCACTTCAATTGTAGCAGAGGACGCAAATGGAAATATGTATGCAGCTCGAAATCTCGACTTTGGCATGCTGCTTGGTATGTTGGTAAAAGATGTAGATGCAGAATTACATTCTGCTAATGAGAAATAAAACTTTTCCCACATGTATGTAAAATGCTAAAAAGATGAACAAGTGGTTATTCCTATTTTACTTAATTAAATTAGAATCAAGCAGTGTTGTATTTCTATGTTTTCCTTAATTTTATTGATATCCATTGCCCAGAATATTAACATTGCAAATGATTCGAAATTGATGATGTGATTTTTCAATACAGTACATCTACTGCATCATTTTGATGTGCTAAATATAAATTCATATGTTGTTCAAAGTATGCCTTTTCAGGTTGGGACTCAATTAATCATGATTGGACAATGACAGAAATTTTGAGAAAATTAGTCATTAATATCGACTGGAAACGTGATGGAAAATTGTTGTACAAATCAGCGGGTTTTGCTGGCTTCATTGGAGTGCTGACTGCTGTCAAACCTGGAAAATTTACTATTTCAATTAATGAGCGATTTTCAAAAAATGGTGGCTTTATTGGAATACTGGAATGGATGTTGAAAATTGAACAAACAAAATGGGTAACATGGCTAACGAGAGAAGTTATGGAAAACGTTGATCATTTCCAAGAAGCAGTTTTTAGCTTATCAGTTGTTCATCTAATGGCACCAGTCTATTTCATTGTTAGCGGCAGTGAAATTGGTGAACAGTTTTTCAAATGATTTATTTTTAAACATTGCTTTTTCATAGTATTTACATTTATTGAGATTCATTTTTAAATAGTATAATTTTGTGTCAACTATATTACGGAATGGAATTTATATCACATAATTTCATTTTTACAGTTATTTCCCTTCATTTATCAAAGCAATAGTATTATTTTATTACTTTAAAATTTTATTCTGACATCAGTTTTAAGTGCAATTTTGCATTGTTTTTCTTCAAATACTAATGTCATTCTTATATACAGGTGAAGGAGCAGTGATTACCAGATCTAGGGAAGAGGCGTTGGATGTTCGAAATTTGGATAAAAATAAAGCAGATTTGTGGTATTTATTGCAAACAAATTATGACCCTTGGGAAACGCCTTCGCCATTGGATGATCGTCGAACTCCAGGCAAGCAGTGCATGGATAAATTAGGGAAAGAAAACGTTTCCTTTGATGGACTTTATGCTGTACTTTCATCAAAACCCGTTTTAAACAAAATGACAGTGTTTACATCGTTAATGCATGCCACATCAGGAGCATTGGAAACTCAAATACAAAAATGCAATAACCCTTGTTGGCCAATATAATATTACTTGGCAATTAAACTCGGTCATTTACAATTATAATAATGAATTCAAATTTTCATAATGATATTTTATACAAATTAAACAACTATATTTATTATTTGAAGTTATAATTCTCTTAAATTGAAAAATAATCTGGTTGGCAGAGATTGAAATACAACCAAAATATGTGAATTGATAGTGAAGAGGATTTAAAATAGCATTTGCTTTTGAAAACTTTTATGCTTGCTTTGTCAATGTAAATGCAAATGCAGGCAGATTTTTTTACTTGCATTCTTCTAATAAATTAAAAGTAATTCAATAGATGGAAGGAAAAAATTGACACCACGATAATAATGAAAAAGTACATTCTTTTTCAATTTTTACTGATGAATAATCAGAAACTACGCAGTGAGCATATGCACTACTTTCATCCGGTGCTTCAACATAAGTTGACACAACTTGGCAGCCATAATCTACATCAATTAATGCATAATAATCATTTCAAACGATCATATATTTTATTAATTTATAAATTTGTTTTGTTAAAACAGAAAAAAAAGAAAAAATTTCTCAGAATAGACGACCTTTCCGCGATCTGATAAAATGCTTCAAAAAGCTCTTCAGTTTAGTTTGAAACATGACAAAAGAATTCTGCATGTAAATGAACAAAACGTATGTATAATATTTGTTCATTTTTCTTGAAATTATTTCGTGCAAACTTTTGGTGCAGATTCGTTTCTGGAACAATTGTCCTTGTTAGCATTGGTTTCGCATTGCAAATGCACCAAATTGTGATATTCTAAAGTTAACAAAAAATATACAAATAAATAATAATAGTACTAAGCAATTTAATTGAAACTGTTAAATAAAAGTTGCAAAGTTTTTCACTGATACAACGAACAATAGCAAAACTGCTTTCTGCTTTGTTGCAAATGCTGAACGTGCAATGCATGCATGCCCCACTGGCATTGCTGCCAGATGTGCTGCTTTTTTCTTCTTAAATTATAAATTATAATATTTTTATAAATATGAACTGATGACAACGTTAATTTTTACCATTACTTGAGCCTGTTAATTTGAAGAGCCTAATTTCAGTAGATTTTTGACTGAACTGAACTAAACTCCAAAAGTTTTCAAATCATTTCCATCCCTATCACGCATACTGATACAGTTGAAATGACAAACTACTCTCTGCAAGTAAATGACAAAGTGTTAATGCATTTTTTAAATCATTCAAAGACAAAAAATAATATTTTGTTGCAATGCATTTCAATCTCAAAACATGACTAGTATGCAACACTACTCATTCTATTTATTCAAATCAATTCTATTCATTGTAATGAAATTGTACCAGGAACCATGCAACTTTGTTTTGAATCAAAAAAAAACAGTACAGTAAAAGAGAGTACTTTTTTGACATTTAGTTGTTTTGTTAAATGATGCGTGATTCATTTTACTTTTTACTTCAGTAGTTGCACAAATTTATTTGCGAAAGTGAATTGTCAGCTTAAACAATGTTTAAATTGCGTCTGCCAGACAAACTGTCGTTCCAGCATTTTGATTTTATCCGTATTTTGTTTGATAAATGCAATCATTTTAACTGCTTCTTATGTTCTTTTTGCTATTAGTCACCGGCTTACATCACTGTCAGTTGTGAATCACAAGTTCTATTACAAATATAAACAAAATGAATTTCGTTTAAAATGCTCCAGTAGTGCATTTTGGAAAAAATTACTCGGTATTTTTTTTGAATATTTTTAAAAATAATTTTACGCTAAATCCGATAATGTTAATTTTGAAGGGAAAGAAACTCTGATAAAGTATGCTTTAGATTCTGCATTTTGCATCTTCTAAAAATATTGTCTTATACATTTAAAAGCGTTTATATTTTACTATTCAAGTTTTTGAGTGCATTATTAGCCTGCGAAAACTGACTTTCATAATTTGTCAAATTGATTCATTTATTCGTACTGAAAATTTGTTGAAAATGCAATGTAACTAACAAACGTGCAGAAATAGAATATTCAATTTTTTTTTCATTGATTAAATTGCAACTCAAATTGAATCATAAACTAAACAACTCGATACTGAAAATTATTTAAAACTATTGATCTTCCCTTCTCGCTGGAATAATTTTTTTTGATGCTTACATTCAATGACGCATTCCCCACGATAAACAGTCAACACGGTAACATCCGGCTGCAGCAGCAGTAAGTGATAAAAATACTCTTGTTGGATTCTTCTTATTCGAATAATATTGTTCAAAATTTGTTTCAAAAATATTTTAACGAAATTTTGTATTAGCTGACAGTCATTTTAGTGTTCCTTGTAAAGTTTAGCAATAAAAATAATTTTATAATTACTCGTCTTTACAATATTTAATTTCTTAAACTTATTTCAATATTTAAAGTTGAGTCTCATCAAGGTGAGCAATTTGCAAAACTTTTTTTTTCAATCGTACAGTATGTCTTAGCTTTACTTAGTTATCCAATACAGTCCTTTTAGTCATACTGTAAAGTGTGTAACCGACATTTATTTGTTGTGCACGAATACATTGTGAAGAGTATGTAGCTTTTCTTTTTGCACTTTTCAGCTTTGTAACTTTATCTATATTTGAAAAATTTGTTCAGGTTGATTTCGGCGGCGTAACGGTATCATACAACTGTGCTGATAGGTATGAAACGAGATGTGAGTGTCAGCTGGCCAAACTTGGCAGAAATTTCCAGGTGAGTATTTGTTTTTCAAAGAATTTATATTTTTTTACTGTTACTATTTGTTTTGTTAAATTTTGTTTAATAATTATACTGTTTGTCTTTTTTGATATGATAATTGAATATTTTAAGTTAATTTTTTATCGGTTAGGTAGTGTAGGCAAAGTGTAGAATTTGCTTTTGCAATGCTTGGTTGTAAATTTTTCACTAGAAACGGCGCATTGCTTATTTATTTTGCTTTGCTTTGTTTTTTTGTCTGTAATTTTTTTTCTTGTAGTAGAACGCCGTCAAATTCGTTTTCAATATGCTGTTTGATCAAGTCACACTCTTTAACTGCTAGTAGTCAAAGTGTCGAAGCTTGCCAGCTGTCGTTTGCTGACAATGGAGTCGATTTAGCTATTACGACTGCTTCACATGGTGTGCATAAGCATTTCGCAGACGGCAGCCAGGGAAGTTGTAGTGGTGACGATGGCACGCCGATGAAGCTTGCCGTCGACCGCGGCGCGTTGAAATTTTCCAAATCAGTGGAATGTGTCGCCTCGGGTACGGTCAGGGTTAATCTCGGCTGCTCCAAGTCTGCATTAGATTTATCCCAACTGACTGCCAGTCGACTGTCTGAAAAACGCTTTTCTCTTGGTGACCAAGGTTCGTTGGCGCAACGTCTGCACGACAGCAGCAACGAAGACGCCGGTGGGACGAATGCTCTGACTGTTAATTCAGCTGGCCAGAAGAAGGAACTGTTGAAATTTGTTGACAATGCTGTGCACCTTGATCGATCTTTTTCCTCGACTCCTTCAATAGATGTGGACTCCAGTCTTGCTTATTTTGCTGTATTGCCTCGCGGTATATTTGATTCTGTTTAGCTTTCAGTTGATGCTTTTGTTTTCACGTTGTTTTCAGACAAACCCAGCGAAGTATCCAGAGAACGACTGCGACAAATTCGAGCCTCCTCAATGGTGGTGCCAGCAATTACACCTCGTCTGCCATTGATGGGTTTACTTCCGAAAGCTGTTGGCAAAGCTTCGAACGACAAGTACGTGAATATAAAGTCAAAAAAATGCTCTATTCTTTTGTTTATTAACTTTCTCTGTTCACATGAAGTATAAAACTTGTGCTCCAGTAATCGCGCTTGCTGTTTGGTAAACAAAGCAACCGCTCTCTCTCTCTCTCTCTCTTTTCTTTACACAATGAAGAAAAATACAGTACTATAGAAAAAGATAGACAAGCACAATATTTTTTAAGTTTTTTGTTTCTTGATAAGGATGTGATTTTCTACTTCCAAAGTGTGTTTGTTCTTCTTTTATCAATCGTTGACGTTAATTGTCACTTATCCAGGAATTTAGTTTTTTGGGAAACATTGCCATTTTGTTTGTCCAATTTTTGCATATATATATATATATGTATATATAGATATAGATGTAATTGTTTTTCTTAAAATTTATCTTACAAGCGCATGCGCTTAAATACAACGTACAGTTGATTACTGTTAAATGGAAGTTCTGTTTGTGTTGGTTGGTGCGTTTCAGAAAGTATTGTTTGAGCTCTTTTTTATGTCAACTATTATTACCAGAGGAAAGCACCGGTTGGTATTTTTTGAAAGTTGGAATTGAATCGATTTTTTTCTTTTTTTTTTCTTTCTGATGCTGTATATTTTACTCTTGTTGTATGTGCAAGGTTGCACTATCTGGTGGCAGATTATTTTTTTTGTTTTTCAAATTATTATATTATTTTCCCGACAAATTTTGAAATTACTATAAAAAAAATAAAGGGAGAGGTAATAGAAATTTATTCATTTTTACATTAGTTTATTTATATTTTTAAATATGTGCAGGTAAGTGAATTCATGTTCAAAGTGTTTTGAAAAGCTTTTAATGTTGATTTAAAGTTTCGTGTCGGTTATTTTTATGTGAACAGTGTCGGTTGTGAGTTGTGTTCAGTATGCTTCGTCGTGCTAGCTTTCGAAATTTTAGAGTCGATCTCAAGTCTATTGAAAAGGTGCTGAAGTTGCGCTCTTCGAGGAAGCATGCTAAAGTGAAGGTGAATAAATTCCATTTTTCAATTCACTGCTATTTGAATATTACCAATTTACAATTGAAGGAGAAAAAGCAGCACGTTTGGTTGCAGTGTCAAGAGAAAGTTGGCCTGAACTGTGACATTTGTAACAAAACAGAAGGAAATTCTTCCTTTGTTCGTTGCACTGGTGAGAAAGATTCAAACTTCTATCTATAATATCTATAAAAATGTTCATCTTCAATCGTTTATTTCAGAATGTCACGCTGTTTTACATTCTCATTGCAAAACTGCTGCTAATAAAGCCAGTTGTTCTAGAGGCAAATCTGCGTCGAAAGTATTCACGAATTTGTGTTTAATTAAGAAGAAAAAAATTATTTATTTATATATATATATGATTATTTTTTTCATTTATTTATTAGCATTCCTCGGTGATGTTTCAAACTAGGCCGCTGAGTCTTGTTAGTCGTTTCAGCAGCTTTCGTTCAGGTAATTGATTTTGAATAATACATTTTGCTTTTTTCTTTCAAACAAATGTGTCTGTCTGCTTTTGAATAATAATTCTTATGCTGAGATGAATTTAGATTCCAGTAGTGTAATTGGGCAAATTTATGCAGAAACATCCAATCGAAGTGGCGTATTGCCTCAATCAGCCGATTGTGTAGTATCTATTTTGCCTGATGGGGCAGGTGTTTATACGATGTGAGTTATTATTTTTCAAAGAAGAAGCTTTTTTACTATTTTTTTATTTTGCTAATTTATTATTTAAAATTTTCTTTTTTCTTTAATTTTATTTATTTATTTTTTTTATTTTTTATTTATTTTTTTGAAAAATCCATCACAAATTTAGAAAATAATTCGCACATTTTACGTAATTTTTCATTTATAATTTGTTTCCCATTTTTTTTCTCTCAGACCTGACGCAAAGTGGGAAGAATTGGGTTTGTGGTCAGCAGAAGCAGACGGAAATTGGTGGAGTACTGGTCGAGGAAAAGTGGCAAGGAATTATATGTCGAGCAAAGAAGTGAAGCGGCAGGATATTATACACGGTTTGTTTGTCAAAAACAATAAAAAGTATCCCGAATCATTGGTGCGATCACTTTTCAGAGCTGGTCACCACAGAACGGCATCACTGCATTACGCTTGTTCTCTTGAAACATGTTAATAATTTTAAATTTTATTTATTTCAATACTGCTCCGAAATTCTTTTTTTATTTTTTTCATTTATAGACTTATTTTGATGGACTGTTGGGGTTGAATATTTTGACCAACAATGAATTGAACATGCTGATGCCGCACTTGGAACTGTTGCTTGAAGTGCATCTTCATTTTCTTCAGTTGTTGAAGAAGAAAGTCGACGAGTCGGTAGTGGTGAACAATGTACACGAGATTTTTATCGAACAGGTAAATTTTTTTAATGTTTATTTATTTATTTACCTTGTTTACTTTATAAGCTGACAAACAGATTGCTTATCTGTTGTGTGTGTGTGTAGCATGATGTTTTGTTTGTTGTATTCATTTCAAACTTTTCTTGCAGTTTACTGGAGAAGTTGCTGAGAAAATGAAACTGGCATATACGACTTTTTGTTCAAGAAAAGATTTCAGCGTTCAAGAATATCACCGACTTTGTCAGACGAACCAAAATTTTAATATCTTTATGGAAGTATGAATTATTATTTTTTCTTATGAAATTTTTTCTTGCGTACGTAAATAATTTAGAATATGAACAAACTGCCTTATTTCAAAGCGCGCAGTCTTCCGGATTGTTTGCTTTTGGTCACGCAACGTTTGTCCAAGTATCATTCATTCGTTGAAAGTTTGAGAAAGAATACTGGTAATAAATAAATTTATTTGAATATTTTATTCTTGATTGCATGGGAACTTTTGGAATATTTCAGAAGATGCTTTGCTGAAGGATGAGATTGTTAAAGCTGAACAAGCGGTGAAGAAACTGGTGGCCAATGTCGACCAAGGAATTGGTGATATTCAGTTGCAGCAGCTATGCAAAGAAATTGTTGCTCAAATGGACACAAAAGAATCGACCACATTTTTGGGAAAAACATTTACAGTTTGTTGATATTTTATGATTTAAAAAAAAAAACAAAAAATTGCTGAATTTTCTATTATTAGAAAAATGAGTTATTATCAAGTACGAGAACTTTGCTGCATGCCGGTGATGTTTATTGGCAAAATGCGATGAGAAAACCTGCCGGTAAATTGCCTGTTTCTACTTATATATATATACACACACACACACACACATATATATATATACATATATACGTTTTAGAAGTGAAAATGTTGCTCTTTTCTGATATTATTGTTTTTTTGCAACGAGTTGGAAATAGCTATGCATTTTTTTCACAAGACAACAAGGTGATTTTGTGGTCGATTTTGAATTCTGCATAATCTTTTTTTTTTTTAAATATTCCATTTCAAAATTAGGAATGCATCATTTCGTTGCTGAAATTAATTGTTCGTGAAAAGGCTGGTCGGTCTGGCTCGCAAGGTCTGTATCTCATTTCAGCTGCCCCTTCTCATGCTGAAATGTACGAGATCATTTGCCATACCAAGAAGATGCTCGCCTCTTGGACAGAACGAATTCAGCGAGCAGTCGATGCCTGTCCGTCTGCAGGTATTGCACCGTTGAAAACAATTTTCCACATTTGCATACGATTGTGCTTTTTTTCAAATTGATCAATTTCAGCTATTGAAGAGTGTCCATCTTCTGAATCTGTTTTCGCCGTGGAGCATGAAGAGCAGTTGAAAAATTTATTTGGTACACAATTTTCACTTTGCTTGTTGAAAAATTATTCATATTCATTATTCTCATCTCTCTTGCGCAATTGCTTTTCAGGAAAAGTGAACGACTACAATGACGAGTTGAAAAAATTATTAGACTGTCAAATTGAAGCATATGGTGAAATTTTGGTGAGTTTGTTCAATTGTAATTTATTTTATAATTGCTAAATTGTCGTTGGTTTGTGTTTTGAAGCAACTCGTTCATAAGATGAATATTCCGGATGAAGAGGAACGAATGAAAGTGAGCAACTATTCTCTTTTATAAACTTTTCCAATGTTAGTTAACAACACATCGCCGAGGTTCATTTCAGATCATGAAAACTATTGATGAATGCTTGCCGGCCAAGCTAGCGGCTACAGCTGTTGCCAGATGTAAGTGAACGAGTGCTGCTTGTGTCTGTTTTGAAAAATTGCGTTTTTTCCCCTTGCACTGAATGATCTCTTCCATTATTTGTTCATTAAATTCATTTATATTTCACAGTTGCTGATTTAATGTCACAACTTGTAAGAGAGCGTTGTAAGCAGCAGTTGTTGAATTTGGCTTGCCCGGCTGATACTGCAACAGCCCAGACAACAACAACATCCAGCGATGGTTCCAATATCAATCGATCGCAGACATTCCACGGCATGCGTAACGACAGCAAGAAGTCAAGTAAGCAAGTCAAGTTTATCAAAATGCGATCATCTTTTGATATTCAAATTCAGTAAAGTTTTATGTTGTAAAAATTAATTTGTGAAAGTAATAGGAAAAAGGTAATAAGACATTGATTAGGATAATACACAACAAAACAGCTAGTTTCATTATCATTTTCAATTTTTGAAATTGATGCTAAACCTCTTTATTGTTACTGTTGATTGGTAGCTTGAAAAGTTGTGTTTTTTTTTAAACATTTTTACATTAATTTGGAAAATTGTTATACATATTTTCAGAATTGTATCGGAAACGTGTGACTGTCTCTGGCATACCGCAACGTTGTGAAGAAAATCGTGTTGTAGTAAGTTTTGTATTACATTATGAAAAAGTGTGAATAGTATGAAATTATGAAAGTAGATTTATTGAATACTGATCAATAATAATAATAATAATAATAATAATAATGATGATGATGATGATGATGATGATGATGATGATAAGATGCGATGTATGTTTAAGGAAACTGCAACAGATAATGGAATGAGCGGGGAAATTTATGCAGATTCGAAAAGTGCGTTTTGTGCGGTGATGAGTCGGTTGAAAGATGCAGAAGTAATAATGTCATCGATTTAAAATTCAATCTTATTCATGTTGTTCAAATTTTTTATTAATCTTTTTTCTCTCAGATTGAATTGGATGGAATGAAGCATGAGAAGGCAATGTGAGTTCTCATTTTTATTTATTCTGAAACTTGCTGCCGCTTTTCTGTTATTATTATCAAATAATGGAAAAGCGTAAATGCAAATTCTTATTTCAGTGTGTAAATATGATTATATTAGCTTTTCTGTTGAAAGCTTTCCTGTCGTCATTTCAGCTTTTATCTGTTAGTGCTTATTGCATTTGTAAATTTGTAGGCTGCTGATAGAATTGGAGAAGGAGAAAAGCATTCGAAGTAGTAGCGCACAGAATGTTTACAATGCTGGCTTGGAAGAGCTTCGTCGATTGCATTCAGATTTTGAGAAAAGGCGTAGTGAATTTCAACAATTGGTCGATGAGAAAGAATGTGATTTTGAACACAGGGAAAATGCCATTCGTGAAAAAGAGGTTTGTTTGTCTCTCAGTTAATTTTTATTATTTTTATTATAATACACGTCTCAGTTGGTGATATTATTGTTGTTGTTGTTGTTGTTGTTGCATTATTTGATTTGTGCTTTTTAGGAACGATTGAATCGTGAGGATAGTGAATTGCAAAGCAAATGGCAATGCTTGCGTGAAGCATGGGAAAAATTACAACTTTCCGGCGTTCCTATCCGTTCACTGACATCACCATTGGCGTTGAGTACAAGTTCCCCTGCTTATTTTGCGACCTGCAGTTCATCGATCAGTGCATTTAATCCGGTTGATCATCCTGCCACTACTACTGGCGGTGATGGTAGTAGCAGCAGCAGCAGTAGTAGTAGTAGTAGTAACTGTTGTAGTAGTGGCTTAATTGTGAAACAATCAAACAGCACCGCTGCTAATTCGACTCCTGTCGCTGGCGTTGATGTTCACAGCAGTAGCATTCCGTGCGTTCGTTCAGGCGTCAGTGTATCCGGTGGCTCGCAAAACGCTTCTGCTGAAAAACAGCAATCATTTAGGAAGGTTCAAGTGCCTCCCTATTTGTTGGGTTCATTTGTGCACAGTGGACGTTTGCCTGACGATTTAGTGCGTCAGCAGTTGCCGTCTAAGCTTCTCAAAGACGACATGTTTAATTCATTGTCGTCGCGTTTTCAGTCCAGCATGAAGGAACGACGCAAAGGTTCTCCAAAAGTAAAAGGTAATCACTCGATCAACGTCAAGGGCAAGCAAAAATGAATGAATTGTAGTGAAATTTTTTTTGTAGTTATTTTATCATTAATTTTTTTTTACTATCTTCTTTACCAATGAACGGTGTCTTTTTATATGCCGGTTTCTATCACACGCCATTATATCGCTCATTTTCTATTTTTACTTCACTGATTTCTGAGCAGTGCTGTTAATTTTTTTTAATCTTTTTTAGTTTCCTTTTTCTTGTTTTTTGTAGCTACACAGCTTTTTTTTAAAATTTCATCGTTTTAAGCTTGAGCAGTTTAATTAAATGTTATAATCAATAATACTAATTCAGAATTGTCTGTTTCTTGCCTTTTCACATATACATATACATCTATGTTGCCGAGGTTCGGTAAATACTATGCTGTTTGCGTGTCCAAATCCACTCTTGGAATCAAGGTGTGAAAAAAAAGCGATTTCGCACGTTTATTCTCGATTGAGGGGTTCTTTATTCTTCAACTCTTCTAGCCTCTGTCCTTTCTTTTTCTATACACCGAGCAAATACACTGATAATAATAATAATGATCTAATAGTGAGTGCCTTGATTGTTAGTTTGCCGTAAAAATTACAATTATGTAATTATTTGTTAGTGAAACGTAGCTGAAATTCTGCTGGAACATTTCTGTTTTATCAGCTACTCTGTTCTTCTTCATTCACTTTATCAGCCTCTCTCTCACAGGTCGATAAGTAAACATTATATAAATAAGCACGTGCATGTATGATAAGCTGCTGCTTTTGTTTGTTTGCCTGTTCATTATTCTGCACGCCCCTGACTACATGGTTTTAAATCTGAAATCTTTTTCTCTTGTTCGCGTAGTTGTTGAACATTCTGTTAGCATCTGCTTGGCGTGTTTGTTCGAAAAAACATTTTTTTTTTTGCCACTTATAAAGCTGTCAAGTCGTAAAATTGTGTTCGTATTTGTAGTAGCTTTTAGTGAAAATGATCATTGCTCTTTTCTAATTGATGTTATTTATTGCAGAAATGACTTGAAATGAACATTTGAAATATTACAATATAAAAGGGTATCAAAATCAACTTACTTGAATGAAAAATGTGACAGCATGCATATTGTTGTTTTTAATCTATCTATAGCTTAAGTCTCAAGCCTGAGCTTACAAATCTTAAATGAGATTTTATTGAAAATATAATAACACATTTTGCAAGTTATTTTTGTTGCTCGTTGCGGCTAACCTGCACGTGAAAGGCATATTTTAAAATGAAATGTTTTTTCTTTTCTTTTTTTTTTTTTGGTATAGGCTTAATTGATTTTCATGTCAGAAAAGATAAATATTTATTCCAGACAATTTAGCAGTCAACTTTCATGATAATTGATTAGTTCAGTTAACGTGAATGTTTATGATATTTCAAAAATCTTTGTACAAAAAAATCTATATATACCATTGTAGCGTTCAACTTTTGCTGACTTTTTTAAAAATATAGTGACTCTTTTCCAATGAGTTCTGACTCTGCTGTTTTGCTTCCAGCTCTGCATTATTTATTCTACACACATCTTTCGACATTCTGCTAGTAATACAACGAGCGACAAGTTTTATTAGCACGAATAGACACACACACACACACACCAAAAAAGAAGCGTCTTCAGCAAAGTGGCTTCTTTCATATGCTTCATGAGAGAACCATAAGAAACCCAAGAAACTAATTGTAAACTTATTGATCACAATTTGTTGACCCACGCCTACGGCCGCTTGCTTATAATCTATATTTATTTCTATTACCGCTTATACTCTATTACATAGTTGCTAAAAACAGCGCTCGGCATTTCATCAGATGAAACGGCGGCTGATGTTCTTCTACATAACAGCCTACTCTTTCCTGACGTTGTCATATGTTAAACTGCCGTCATTTTGTCAGATCAAAAGCAGCCGACGTATCTTGGCTTTATCTGTTTTTTCACAATCAGCTGCTCTGCTGATGTTATGAATTGAAAACTGCCCATTCTTTTGAAAATGCCAAGGCGCTTAACAGCTCAACGTTGCATCATTTTCAAAAAGATTATATAATACTTCTAAGATGCAGAAAATGTTACTGAAATAGAAAAGTACGATTGGCTTTGTTTTTCTGTTTTGCAGAAAATCTTATCAACAAAAAATGTGCAAGAATTCAAGCACATGAAATGAAATATCAGTCAGATATGTGAAATTACACAGCTACTTGTTGCAATGGTGCCCTGTTTTGACCGAACTTACGGAACCATCCGCATTAAACGTCTGCATGCAAGAATTACTGTTATTCAATTATGTCTGTTTATTTGTTCAACATCAATCAGTTCACGATGCACTGATGTCATTGAAAATAATAATTAATGCACTCTTGATGCAATTGTTACAGAAAAGATCCAATTCAATAGATCATTCTAGAGGAATCATTAAAACTGCATAGAAATGTGTTCATATTTCATTTTATTCCCAACAAATAAGCGTATATTATTTATGCGTTCATGGCATTCAAGTATGCTGTTGTATTACGTACGTGCAGTTATTATTTTTTCTTACAGGTCATTACTTTCATCCGTACTACATTCATTATTTGCTTATTATTATTAATAAGTTTCATTTAACAACATTCGCACTTCAGTAATGAAAATTGATAGCCACGTTGTCAAAACTAATAGTACAATTACAACGCAGTATTATAATAAACTACTCAAGCTTTATTCTTTCTTTTCATTGCAGAAATCAAAGAAAGGTTTTTTTTAATTCAGCGAATTTTGGACAAGACGGCATAATTTCCATATGAGCAATGCTTCTTTTGCAAAATCGGCACATAATAAGACCGCAACCACCTGCTGCAACGATCTAGCAACAAAAACGGCTTACTGTAGATCATTTTCCAAACATTTCTATCAGCCATATAATCAGGTTCAAATCTGGTTGAACGATTGGTGCTCAAATCAACCAAAAAATCACAATCATTCAGTTGAACGTATCGACTCAGCTCTTCTCTGTTGTCGTCGTGCATATCTGTCGGTATGAGGCGTGTACGAGCTGGTAACGGTTCCGAAACGAAAGGTTTTGGCAACTGTCCGGAAAATTCAGATTTCAAAAAATGCAACTGGACATTATCAGGCAAATAAAAAGAGCTCGGAAAACGATACCACTCCTTCCCAACACATAGTTTTCTAGGAACAAAATCATGAGGAATACGTTTATAGACTTCACTGGGACCATCGAAATTGACCGTCAAATTGATAATTCGAGATACTGATAGTAGAAAAAACAATGCTGTAAAAATAAATTGAAAAAATGAACAAAAGTTTCCGCCAAATAGCTGCTTCAACAAACGATGGTACGTTTCCATGCCGATTGCTGCTGTCGCACAGAGTAACGGATACACTGGAAATAAAAATCGTTCTTCTTTGTGAGGTTGAGTAAAGAATACAAGAATCCAAAGCGTCCATCCCGTGTACAGTGGCCAAACTTTTCGAATATCTACACAATCATTCAGTCGTCTGTATCTGAGAAGCAGTAGCCCTGGCGTTGAGAATACGGACATCAGAAATACCACATTCCAATTCAGCCATAAATTTTTTACATAAAAGCTCAACGGCTCCGTACCATATAGATTGGGTCCGCCTGTGCCAAACACATTGTATAGAATAATGTTCAATGGCGCAATGACTAGTCGGCCAAAAAAGTAACTGTCTACTGGTATCATAAACGCACAAATAAAAGAACCACTGGCTAGTGTATGAATGAACAGCTTCCTCCACTGACCACAAAAAATCATGTGCAGCGCTATGGGCAATCCTAAATTAAAGGAAATTTCAATAATAGCAATCATTTTATCTGTGCGTGGTTCCATTCTACCCAACAAAGCTGCAAATGGCCAGCACAGCAATGCGCTAGCGGCAATGCACCACACTGCCACTTCATCTCGATCTGAAAGCCAAGCTGCATAAGCACAACTGGTGAACGCCATTGCTAGACTGCTGGGAAGCAAAGCAGCGCCAGACAAGAAAGATCCGCATCCGATTGATTGAAAAATTAAATAATAAAAACCAACTGCAGACGAAAGTCTTTTGCAAATCACCATTGCAAATAAGATATCACTAGCAATGGTGAATGCTGAAATCCATACACGCATCAAGGTGAACAGGAATAATTTTGATGAAAACGCATTGCTCATCAGTTTTGCTGGAATAGAAAAGAATAATAAAAAAGCGTAGGACCGGATTGCATACTGAGGTGAATATTCCCAAGTTTGCATGCCTGAACCATAGACAAGCATGTGCACTGGTTCCCAATAATTGTAAACCTCATCACAGTCCATTATTGGACAAAGTAACGCAGCTGAAATTCGCAAAAATATCAAAGTCTTACAGACTTCCATTACTTTTATTGGTAACCATGATAATGCTCTTGAAGGTGATTTTACATATAATTCACCTTTACGTGCGCGATTGATGGATTGAAAGTGCGCTAAATTCCGACGTCGCATGATCTGAAAAAAGTCAAAATTGATCCCTAAAAACAATACATTTCAGCTATTTTATGTAGACTGTGAAGAACCAAATAGGCAAGGTAATTCAGCCATGTTTTACATGAGATACATAAACAAAATTGTAATCAATTTTAATCTTCTTGTCAACGAATGATCTAATCACTCTCATCATTATTTATAAGGCGTAATAGATCTTCCAACTTCGTTCTAACAAGAGAATCTTTTGCGGCGTAATTCTAAAATAAGTGTTAAAAATGTTTAACCTGAAATTCAAGTTAAAAAAGTAAAAATTTGCTCATATATTTGAAAAGCCAAATTGCTCTCCCATAAGTACCAAACATTTTAAAACAAAACAGTGCAATGAAATAGCTTAATTTTATTTTAAAAATACCTTCTTATTCTACAGATGAAGTATAGACGGTGTTACATTGAATATGATATATCAAACAACTTTATTTAACATTTTTAGATGGAAAAGCCATTCACTTATTGTTTAATGAATTATAGAAATTCAAGTATGAACTTCAAAAATGAAATTAAAATTCAATTATATGAGATAATTTGAAATTTAACTGCGATCAAAACTGTAAATTTATTCCTGTAATTCAGTTAAACGCAGTTACTTGTTAACGGAACAAAAAGTTACAGCTCATAGTTCTTAATAAGTTAAACCATTAAAAAATCATTGTGAAGAACAATTTTCAAATAATAAAAGCATATTTTACCCACAACAGCTCTTTTCCAATATGTTTTTCTTGCACATCAGCTACTCCATTGGCATGGACCAAATTATACAAACTTACCAAATCGCAAGCAGCTTCAAGTCTACAAAAATTGTCCATGGAAAGTTCGACATAATACAAAATCGTCATGTCGGTACAATCATTAAAAAATAACCTTTACCGATTTTCTCGCAAAAGTTTCATAAGTAAAGAATCAATAATTTTATTCAAGCACAAATAGAATACCATAGGGCCGTAAAATCTAGTAGATTGCAAATCCCACCACAACTCTCGGCTGTTTAAATCATCGTATACAACTTTACAAACCTAAAACTGATTTTATAAATAAAATTGCTAAAAAAGTAATTAAATATATTATACTAACGCGAACAAAATTCGGATCATCTGGTTCAAATTGCACACAGGCCCATTCCAATACAAACAAATGTTGATTCCTGGATAATGCTTCCTAAAAAAATAAAACAAAAAGCTGACATTTGTACGATAAACAATGTGTGAACCTCTATGTAGGGCGTTTGAAAAACTTTTGGAAGCTTAACACATCGATATTTTTTAGGGTAATATGCTCGTATCATACGGTCTTTTTCAGATTTACTAGCGGTTCTCAGTTCACCATTTGGTTCTCGAACTGCAACTGTACGTTCCTGTAAAAAAACAAACTGCAAAACTTGACTCGGTCTTCAAAATTGTTCATTTCCCACTCTCTCTTTTAATCCGGACTCTATATCAATAAAAACAAATTTAGACGTATCATGGCAGCTTATGTCTGCATCTTTTGCTAAAACTGCTACTGCTTCTGAAGCTGGAGTCAACATGGGTGGCATGGACAACAGCTTTCTTGACTTCTCATCAAAAAAATTGTATGCCTGCAAACAATAAATTTAAAGAAAACAAATATAATCATTTCTGATTCATTTATTACTTGATTTAATTGGTTTTCAGTCATTAATTTCACAACTGGACGTTGCAATGCAGAAATCTGTCGGTGTGAAAACAGTTTTTCAGGAACTACATCAGTCAGCTTTTTTAGAAGTGATTGAACTTCAGGTGCGGTAAACAGCCGTTCAACTTCAATGTTGCCAGCAGCCCAAGATAATGTGCGACGCCATAACTGGCAGTATTGATATAGAAAAATCATTTCATAAATTGGACTTTATTACTAAAAACAGAATGTAATTCAGAGTTTCATTTACTTTTAAAAACTTAACATAAATTTACATAGTAAAAACAAAATGTAAAAATGAGAAATTAACAAGCTCAATACTAATAATAAAATTTATGGTGAAAATATTCAATATGTGATTAAAATACTATTTAACGCAAAGCATTTTTCAATGAGCTCGCTTCAATATTTATTAAATTTTTTTTTCATGGCAATTAGCAATTTACAGTAAACTGAAAATAAAGTAATTACTGATAATTTTTATAATTAAAGTACAAAACTTAATAATTTTGTCCACAAATTTCCAGAATTTTAATAATAATAATAATAATAATAATAATAATAATAATAATAATAATAATAATAATAATAATAATAATAATAATAATAATAGTGAATTCATTAGTTACTTTTAGAATTTATACTGTATATCAACTAATAGTCATGGTCTTTTTATGAAACATATAAAGCTTCATTTCTTTGTTAATTTTTTTGAGATACTCTTTATGAGACCCTTAGTTATTTTGAAAATTTTCTGCCTAATAAATTAATTTTATCAACTAAATAAATAAAATTTTAAATCCTCATGTTACTATGTTTGAAAATTCACACAAGTTTTTAGTATACCATTTCCTCAGATTGCGAAGCCTTTTCGTTACAAAAGAATTAATGCAAGGAATATAATTCATCATCTTTTGTAATTAAAAAATGTATATTACTGTTTGTCGCCAGGTTGCTAAAAATTTATATTTGTACTTGATTTTCCTGACCTGTAGGAAGCTTTTGGTAATTTATGTGAGGAGGGGGGTTAACTAGTCTGCGGTCGTCCTTTGTCTATCCGTGCCAGTCACAATTTGTGATTTATTATCTATGCATATTGGATTACTGTTCCAATTGCTTTTATTTTTGAAATATATTGAATTTGTGTTAGTCATTGTAATTCTGCCTTTCTATGAAAACAGTAGCTCGACCATTTAGTTTTACATTACTTTGTGATATCTGCAGTCAGTATATTTCCTGTTTTCATTTTGCAGCATTTAATGTTGACTTATGTCAGATAATTTCCCTATTTATTATTTATTACTAAAAAATATCGCGTTTCAGGTATCATTTGCAATTTTTCCCTAAAGGTTAAAACGTTAACCCACATTATCAGTGCCGTTGTGTGAAAATTTGATTCTCTGTAGTATTGGTTTTCCTCGAGCGGGCAAATATTCTGCTTTATATTTTGTTTGAGTGTTACGTTAATTTTAGCGAATTTACAGCTAATCACATTATGGTAACGAAAGATGATGAATATGATTACTTAAAAGATATATATATATATATATATATATATATATATATATATATATATATATATATATTCAGTAATATTTCATTTTTTAGTGGTGCTTATTGGAGATTCAGGAGTTGGTAAGAGTAATTTATTATCCAGATTTACGAGAAACGAATTCAATTTGGAGTCCAAGACGACCATTGGTGTGGAATTTGCTACTAGAAGTATCCAAGTCGACGGCAAAACGATAAAAGCTCAAATTTGGGATACTGCTGGGCAGGAACGTTACAGAGCTATTACTTCGGCATATTATCGTGGAGCCGTTGGTGCGCTCTTAGTTTACGACATTGCTAAAGTATGTAATGTTCATTGTTATTTTTGTAATATTCATAATTATGTCAGTTGTTCATGGTATGTTATTTTTATTTGCGTTAGCTTGTGTAATTTGTTATTTATAAACAGTTTTTTATTTAATTGATTTTAAATATGCGGAGTAATCAGTGTTTTTTGTATCACAATCTCATTTTAATTTTGCAACTCAACAGATATTAGAATGCATTTTTTGAGGGTATTTAGAAGGTTAATTGATTTTCATTTTACATATGCGAATGTTTTTCTTGGGTGTGACCTCTCATTTTGATGAACTCACAGTAGGAGCAGTGCTAAGAGAAAAATATAGCATAAAAAATAATGTGATTCATTTTACTGGAATTTTCAGTTTTCAGCGCGCTTTCTTTGTTTGTTTCCTGAACACGTCAGCACGCACGGTTATGATACATTGAACTTTTATGTATGAAACGAAAGTTATTTTCAATAACAATTATGAAGGTTATTAACATTTGTAATTTTTTGTCACAGTACGTTGTATATATAGTATGTATTATAGGTGTTTTACAAAATATGAAATGATATATTTAGTTTTTAAATTGTAAGAAAATAGAACATTGCTTATTGAAAATTGTGTATCAAAATAAAAATGATTTTTTAAATTACTTTTATTCATAATAAGCTCAATTTAAAATGTTTAGCAACTATAAAGAAAATAAAAAAGTAATTGCTAAAGTGATTTTTGAAAAGTTTTGAAGAATATTGAACAAAGTTGTTCATTATGGGCTTTGCTGATGCTTCAGATTACGCAGAAGAAGAATTATACGTAGGATTAATTTTGAAATAAATATGGAATTATTAGCTTTTCTTTTTATTTGCAATTTTTTATTGAATTCATTGAATACTTGATAAGAAAGTTGGTACAGTCAGTATCACCGGTGAGTCTTAAAGTAATATGTTAGGGATATTTAATAACGCCGGGTAGAAGTTTTAGTTTCTTTGGGTCATCTTTTATTTGAATAGATATATATTGTGATTTTCAATTATATGGCAATGAACATCTTGTAATCAAGTTATTTTTGTAATATGAACATAAATGTAATGTGTATATCTGCCATGAAGTATTAATATTGATTTAGTTGAGTTGAACATGTGGATGATTTTTTATTTTGTTTTTTATGCTATATAGCACGTGACGTATGAAAATGTGGAAAGATGGTTAAAAGAATTACGTGATCATGCTGACCAAAATATTGTCATTATGTTGGTTGGAAACAAGTCTGATTTACGTCACCTACGCGCTGTGCCTAGCGATGAGGCGAAAGCGTATACTGAGCAGAATTGTCTCTCTTTCATTGAAACTTCTGCTCTGGATTCGACCAACGTTGAAGCAGCATTCACAAACATTTTAACTGGTATGCTGTTTTATTTACTTTTGCTTTGCTAAAGAAATTTCTGTTTGACCAGGGCATTCACTGATTTGCTTTGTCTTATTGCCTATTTCTGTTACGAGCAGTTTGTTTTTAGCTGGCTTTTGTTTGTACGGCAATGCGAATGTAACTCAGGGTTTGTTTCAGCAATTCTAATTATCACAATCGTCTCAAATTTTCTAATTTTTTCTTTTTTGAAATACTTGTAATTGATTGACTACAGTATGCTGTCGGTTGTGTTGTCGCTTTGGGATGAATTGAATTCTTACAATGGCGCGTTTAATTTTTTGTTCAGCATGTTTGCTCAACTGAATGTTCGTCTGCATGGGGATGCTATTTTTCATTTTTGTATGTTGTTGTCTTTTTTTTTTATTTTTGTTGTGTAGAAATTTATAAAATGGTCAGTTCGAAGCAGTTATCCGAGGGGCGCCTGAGCGGCTCGATCATGCCGTCGAGTAACACGGTCAGCGTGCAGCCAACCACCAGCTTTGGAGACAGACAACGCTCGTGTTGCTCATGACTGCCTTTTAGAGATATTTTTCATTTTTTTTTCTTCTCATCAATACTTTTTTTACATTTCATGTTGTTCATTTTTTTTTATTGCATGCTATTTGCTTTGCTGCTTGTTAATTCAAGTGAACGCGAAAGGAGAAAAGCGAACATTCTACCACTTCTGCTGCGACGAAAGTTTCCAAAGACTATTCACATTGATTTCTAATAATTACCTTTATATGTGTTTTGTTTATTTTCATTTATTTATTTATTTATTTATTTATTTATTTTGTATATTTTACGTGTGACTGTGTTTTCATGTGATGAATTTAAAAACGAAAATTTTGCTTTATTATTGTAAAGAAAAAAACACGTTCCATTCTTTAGTGTATACTTTTTGGATGACTTTATCAGTGACCGTTCGACATGAAAAACTGCTCTAACTTCAGTTTATTCAACTCTCAACTGTAACGTCGGTGATACTTGCTTTTGCAAATGCAACCTATCAAAAGTATCATCCAATGAATATAATGAAAAACGTTAATATCAACTGTAATGATGATTGAAGCAGACGCGTAGAGTTTTTCATTGACAACTGTTTAAGCAACAGCATCGGTATATTTAAATAAAACTGCTGTTTGTCAAATAACATCTACAGTATTTTGAAAGACAATCAAGTTTGATGGACATCGCAATAGTAATCTTGTTGGATAAACAGGTGGGTGGGTGGGTTGGTTATCATTTTTGAATAGATAAAATTATTTCATTAATATACGTTGAGAGTACTTGAGAAATTGCTTTGCTATTAATCTTGTTAGAGTTTTTGATTTTCATTTGTCGCCATCTTCTGTGATACTTGATCAAAGTATGAATGTAAATAAATGAATTACAACTTTTTTAACTCAGATATTTTAATTTTAATAGCATAATTTATCTGGCGAATATATCTGATTGTTGGAATGTTATGTATTTGTAGCCTGCTTTTTGTTAATCAGAAGTCAGTTAAGCTATGCTTTATGTTTCAGAAATTTACCGCAACGTTACACAACGTCGTGGGCAAGTTGGTGATGAATCCTCAATACATAGAAGTTTGAACACAATCCAAGTAGCACCAACTGAGCCCGTTATTGATCGTTCTGGGATTAAATGTTGTAATCAATGAGAACACCGAACTTAACGTTGCAAAGAATATAATTTGTAAGTTTCAAGCAACTGAACCACAATCATGATTATATTTGTATTTTTCTATTACATAATAAAATCAGCCTAACAGTTTTGCAGCATTTTTTTCTCTGCGAGTGAAGTTCTGTTAGACTTGCAAACATTTTTTATCATTACAGCCAATCCAATTACAATTGATTATTTTACTTTAATGTTGCGCGCTGGCAGTATGAATATGACACGGTCGTAAAATGAAATTTTTATTTAATGAATAGTACATACATAATGTTTCAAAATGTATTCAGAAGAAAAAAAATTATTTATTCCAAAACTGATAAACAAAAAATATCAGTTTGTGAATTTAAAAATAATATATAATGAATTGTATAATTAAACTAAAAAAAATTAAACGTTATTTATTATTGGTTATGCATTTCTGATTATTTGTATTTTTTGCAGCACTGCTCTTTGGCATTCTTTTCTCTTTCGTCCTGTTTCCCATTTTCTTCAACGCTTGCTGTATCTTCACTGCTGTCAGAACTGTCTCCACTTCTAGCAGTATAATAAATACTACTACCACTTTCAGATCCACTTAAAGCGGAGTAATATGTTGTGCTGGTTGTTGACTGAAATGTCTCTGATTCAGTATCTTTTTTTACTGCTTCTTCCGTAGTTTCTCCACTTTCCAAACGTTGACTGTTGTTATTAGATGATTCATTCCACTTTCCTTCAATTTCCTTATTGTAACCGACCTCGATTACATAGGTAATCATTGGCTGTGTTAAAACTGAATCACTTGCCCACAAATCGGCTGGCTTTTTCCACGTTTTTTCTTTGGGCGCAACAATCATGTGAATCGAAACATAGTCATTTTTACAGTCAAAATTGGATGCTCTTAGTTTCAAAAGCCGAATTTTCAAATGAAATGCACTTTTCGGTTGAATGATCCCATACTGAGGCATCGTAACCAGCAACCGATGACGACTGCAGTCCACTTTAAAAGCAACATTGCTTTCTGAAGAATTAAAAATACGAACTTCCTCAACTTTATCCGTTTCATAAGAGGGCGTCATCCGTATAAATTTCGTGGGCCCCCTAATCTTCGTCAAGCATACGTTTATACTTGAGATAGACATTCTTAGCAAACAACCTGGATAGCAGCTTGCAAACTATTGAAATGAATGTGATTTGATTTAATGCGTGTCATAAAACTGCGTTGTGAGTATTTTAAAGTGGTTTAAAGAAACTTTTTAAAATAAAGTAAAAACTTTAAACTTTCATTGACTTAATCTAATCAGGGCTAATGTTCTATTGGTTGGAAAAAATCGACTTTTCATTGGATAGCTTATCATTGCACCGTCATGACGCAACACCATTGGTTCTATCGCGTAAACATTTCATTGATGAAAATTGTGCTGCATTGATTAGCTACAATTCTCTTCTACTTCATTGGTTAAAATTTTCAATTACATAACAATTCATTACGTAACATTTGATTTCCAAAATTTTTGAGTCTCCACGAGAAGGCGAGCGGAACATCGAGAGACCAGAAAAGGCGGGGATACACTCATCGCACATCCCTCATCGCTTCCTATCGATTAACATCTGCTTTGGCCAGTTTTAAAGTCATACGTTAATATCGAAATTCTCGAATTTTTCTGAATTGTACTTGCTTGTTTGGCGAAAAAGGGCGAAAAATTTTCTTACAAAATTTGGACTATATTTGGATTGCTATATCTTTATATTGATAAACAATAGTGATTTGCGCACTGTCCTTTGAAACTGCCGATTCCTCGAGAAATAAATGGCTCCTAAATTTGAGTTATTGCCTACACTAGTACATGGGAAGGCTACCCATCATTAAATCTCTTTTAACCGAACCAAAAAGAGTCAACTATGCTTCCTGAAGCATTTCTGGCATCTAATGCATTAAACTGCATCTAATTCATACTTTTCTAATAATAATTGGACAGAATGTCGGAAATTTTTGCCTTCAACTATTCATTAATACTGGCGAATCAGGAAGCAAGCATAATAAGAAATTCCTTTCTCAAGAAGCTGACATTTTATGGAATACCAACCCCGTTAACCATCTTTGTTACTCATTAAGCTTCACCTTGATAAAAAAAGTGTGGCTAGTTTAATTTTGTTATTTAGCAATGATGAAATGGCGCTTTGCATAAAAAGTGGGAAACGTATTAGCCGGGGGTCAAAGTCAATCACAAATGCAAGGAAATTAAATGTATTGCTCATTCATGTCAAATTAATCACTTCGTGTTGGGCAATTTTTTGATTCTTTAAACTTTACAACCAGTAAGTACACTACACCGTATTCTGTTATTCTCAAAGTGTTAGTCCTTTTGTAAAATAATTTCACCATACGTACAAGCAGTAATGACTATTTTTAAAGTATGTAAATTTCCAATATCCCGCAATCGATGATTTTCTGAGAAAATTGATAAAACGCCCGGTTTAGCC
This sequence comes from Trichinella pseudospiralis, assembly GCA_001447645.1. NCBI lineage: Eukaryota > Metazoa > Nematoda > Enoplea > Trichinellida > Trichinellidae > Trichinella > Trichinella pseudospiralis. The sequence continues at coordinate 54,468 of JYDV01000044.1, forward strand.
ATTTGACATTTGTAAAACAAAAGGACCAGCATATTGCATGCAACTTCCGTTCCAAAACGATAATTTTAAATAATTCATTTCTCTATATAGCGTAATTAATCAAAGCATTAACTAAACAAAAATTTCAATGTTTAAAGTTTCTGTAGAGCGTAAACCATCTTCAGGAGCAATTGCTATTTAAGAAAATCTTCCATTTTGGCGATAAATATTAGTAATATTGTTAAAAAAATTACTAGAATAAAAGATTATGTACATTTATCAAACATTCGCAGTTTCTCTCCTTTTATTTTCATTTGCCAAAATTCCTATGTTAGTTTACAGTTTTTTCTCATATCTGAAAAAACAAGCTGTCACGAACGCTGCGGATAAATTTGATGTCATCCAGAGATACTTTCCAATAGACATAAATTAATTTCATTAATTTTTGGAGAAAAAAATTTATCTCGAAATTTTAAAAATTTCGTTGCATATATAGATTAGGTTGCTTTGTGAAAAATGGTCAAAAAGCTGTTTTCAAAATTTGGAGTTTTTTCTGATTGCTGAACGTTTGTATTGATAAACTATAGCGTTTTCGAAACACTCATCGAAAACAAGCCAGTAGTTGCAGAATAAATAACCTCCAAAGTTCGCCTTGCCCATATTAATACAAAGCGAAGTTGTCGGTTCTTTAAAAATAACTCGAGAAATCCTCAACTAAAAACGGCGGGAATACTCTCGTTGGACTTCGCTTATTGTTTCCGATCGAATAATATCCATTACATGCACTTCCAAAGAAAAATCTTCTTCTAAAAAATTTCGAAACTTTCAGAACAATAGACTTCATAACTCGAGAAAAACTTTTTTTCAAAATTTGGACTTTTTTTGATTGCTATATCTTTATATTGATAAATTATTGCATTTTGGAAAGTTTGAGCGAAACGAATTCAGTAGTTGTGGAATAAACAGCATCCAAATTTCCTTTTGCCTATGCTAATACATTGTGAAGATATTAGTTTTTTAAAAATTTCTCGAGACGTATGCAACTAGGGAAAGCCGGAATAGTCTCATTGTATTTCTCAAATTGTTCCGAATCGATTAATAGCCATTATGTCCATATTTGTGAAAAAAGCTTTTTCTCGAAAATTTCAAAATTTTCTGAACTATAGACTTGCTTGTTTTGCGAAAAATGGCGAAAAACTTTTTTTCACAATTTGGATT
>JYDV01000044.1:67461-99961 GCA_001447645.1 Trichinella pseudospiralis
TTACATATTAAAAAGTCAAGCACTTAATTCAAAGTACCCCCTCGAAGCATCCCTAGCCCAGTCTTATAGAATCAGTACACCCAAGAAATCATACATGCCTCTTGTTTTCTTTTGATCTGCTTCGTGCCGTCTATGAATTTTTGTATGGTGTGATCTGCAATTTTATTTTTTTCTCTTTTCCATTCTCTATACCTGCAAAAATGATATTAAATCAAAAATTTCCTCACTTCATCACTTAGTAAAAGTTACTCCAAATTGAAACTGAATTTTGAAATATGATAATTAACTGCTTTTTAATTAGAAGACAACATTTACAAAATAAGTATACAAAATTTTCGAAAATAATTAAAACACACTTACAAAAACGAATTACTTTTCATGAATTATGAACGGTCACTATTTAACGCCATATTAAATTCAGAGAACATTTTACGACGCTACCACTTTCCACGTAAGCAAACAAACATATGCCCAATTACTGATGATAATGCACTATTGTGGCGATCGTTATTTGCATAATGGCGCGCTAGAAATCAGCTTCAGGGGATTAGAACTTTCTGAAGATCTTCTTTTGATTGGTCATTTCATTTTCGGTTATTAAATCTGTCTATTAGATTTCATTTTTACCATGTATATATGTTTTTATAAAAATTTCATCTTTTAATTGGAATCATTTAATATTTTATTTTGTAGCAATTTGTTTACCAATATGTGCTTCATTAATTTGATTACATGACATGCAAGAACAACTAAATTACCTGTAGTGCTTGCTTCAAGCAGGCTATCATCCGTATCAACTTGCGATACATGGAGGAAAGCAGTGGCCAGGAGCATTCTTATCTTTCTTTTTATTTCTTCCTCTGTTCTACTATATCATGGTTTCAGTCCGAGCTCACCAACTTTCCTGTGTACCGCCTTGCAGAAGTGGAAGTAGCAACCCTGTACCGGTGTATTCGGAAAGTTGCCCTGAATCGCGGGTATCAAGGCTGTTTCAAAATAACAAATTATTGTTTGTGGACTGAGATTGACCGCGAGGATTGCCAATTTGTTTATTAAAGCTTGAAAAATAAATCCGTATGCTGCAATATCTTTGCCGGTACATAAACAGTAGACTGCTGGCACCAGCTTACCCGCCACAAAAGCATTTATGGTAAGCAGTTGTTGATAGCACTGTGGTCCATGTCCCGGTTCGCATGGCTGTCTTCAGTCTAATTTTAGATCCTGTAGCAAATACCAGTATATATGCCTTGATGCACTCTGGTCTTTGTTGTCCTTCTCAAATTCCGTGACGCATCATCGCTCATTACCGTACTCATTAGATGGACACTTTGCATTTTGGAACATACCTTGCGGCTCTGTATTCACATTTATGCAGCTTATCACTATGATGGTAATGTACAATAATTACAGTGCGATGCGTCGCACTGACGATAATAAGTAACTGAAACGACAATTAACCATGTGCAATTTTTATTTTCAAAATTAGAAACAACATTACATTAACAAAGCAATAAAACATCTCAAAGCAGACCGTGTCTGCACAGTGATAAATACTTCAAAAAATTATATAAATGTTTAAATAAAATACTTTAAACTGAAAAGGTATCATTATCGATCTTGAATATAATATCGACAGGTTGCATGTTTACAAAAACACACAAGAAGCGATCAACGAGCAAAAATATATTAGCACATGGTGAATTTTAAAAATGACTAAAAAATAAATAATAATTTATCCCATGCCAAGCGCTGCATGGGATTTTTCATCCGTTAGCGTTTTCATCGATAACGTCATCCGAAGAGACTGTAGTAGTGGTGCTGGTAGTAGTGATGGTAGTTGAAGACAAATCCGCCGAAGAGTCATCGTCCAATACCATTTTCCTGAATAATGAACAAAATGATCAACCGTTTCCAAACAAAAAAGTCAGCAACACTAACTTGATGTTATTCACCAATTCAGACTCGTCCGTCTCAGACTTTTCACCACTAGTCGAAGCAGACTTCGAACTTTCATAACTGAAAGAGTTGGCATTGCTGTCCACAAATACTGACTCACCAGCCGTCTTTGCCGACACTAATAAAAAGTATATAGGCAAATTTAATTGCAAATGTATATTACAATCAATAAATATGAATGAGCAAAAGAAATTAATAAAAATAAATAATTAAATAAATAATATTAGCATCAACATTTTCAGAAATTACCACTAGCACCGAACTGCGAAGCATCTCCATTGATGCTTGATGAGCAAGTTGATTGTTCTGTTGTTGCAAATCCCACACTGTTACTGAAAGCATTTGCCGTACTACTATTACTACTACCACCATTACTTGCGTAAATCAACGGACTCCGCACACGATTTAAAATGCTTTCCAGCGAAGGCCCAATACTACGACCACTAGTAGCCAACTTTTCCAAAACAGCTAAAGAATTAGAATGCAAGTTCTTGTCACTCGAAATCTCTGACTTAGGAGTCTTCAACTGCGGCAGACTTGCAGAACCGTCAGAAAACTTAGATGTTTCCAAAGCTTTAGCTCCCATCCGAGCACGGGTCAAAATTTCATTTATTTTCTGCAAAGAAAGCATAAATAGAACGCAGTTTATTTTCTTTCTTTCTTTTTATCTTTGCAGTAATTTAAATGTTTCGATATGGTTATTCAAATAAAAATTGCAAACTTTCACACTTGATTAACTGTTTTCAAAAAGTGGAAATTATGCACTAGATAGATAAAAACGCAACATGCTGCGCTTGACATGAATCAATCAAATTTAAATAAAAAATTCACTATTCTGAAATTCAATAATTTGACATTATACTTAACAATAATCTAAAACAAATAAAATGAATAAGCACAGCATTAATGAAATAAATAAAACATGCACACATTTATAAAATGTTCAAACTGTGTGCTACTTGGATACCTTCTTGATGTCTGAACGTTCAGTATCTTTTCTCTCCAGAACTTCTTCTTGACGTTGCTGCTCTTCTATTGTCGGAGTCAATTCCACTACCTTTTCCTAAAGGAAATAAATGCCAGAAAAATTAAAAAGAAAACAGTTATCACATAAATAAAATTTCAACTACTTCCTCCACTTTTTCTTTCAACTGCTGTTCTTCGACTTCGACTTCAGGCTCCTTCTTGCCGATGCTTTCACTAGTTCTAAATCGAAGCAACAAGAAGCGTTTAAAACTTTCGTTTCGTTTGTTTTTGCTTTATTAAAATTAAAATAAATAAAATTACCGTTCCATTTTTTCCAAAGTTTTCATAATTCTCTGTTCCCTTATGAGACGGCGCTTTTCAGACAATGCTGCTAAAGCTTCTTCCTCCGTTAACAGTTTAACGCCTTTCGCGTTCACGTTGACAGACACCTCATTACCACCACCATTCACTTTTCCCATTGAACGAGTTTGATCAGTCGGCGTTTTGCCAACGGATTCCAAAACCGAAGCAGTTCTTGATTCTACAGATGGAGATGTTGTTAACAGGAAGCTGCTAATTTCACTTTCATCCGTTTCTTCTTGCACTTGTGCAGTTTCCTCCAGTATGCTAACATCACTTTTCGACTTGGTTAAATCAAACTCGGTATGATCACTTAGATCCCGTTCGTGAACACTATCCTCTTTCACACTTTGCGATGTCAACGACAACAACCTGTTCTCACATGTATTGTCCAACAGTTCAGCAGTACTCTCATTTTCACTCGGTTTTGAAATACCAGAATTTTCAATTTTCTCTAAAAAGTAACAAAATAAGAAATTCAAATATTTTAAAGAAAGAAAAAAAATCCATTTTTGCTTTTAAACATGCAAATTTGTTGAATAAAATATCAAAATCTAGTTTAAGCTATTACAGCAACATCTGCACAAATTCTGTTTGCATAAGTCGATAAAAATTTAACAAATTACATGCACAACTGAGCTGAAACGACACTGATGGAAAAGCAAATTAACAAAACAGATTGTAATAAATGTCTAAGAGCATTCATACTTTTAGGTGGTGGTGCAGCAACATTCACAGAGGTTCTGTTGGACACAGCCCGTCGCTGAACCGCTTTCAACCCGGACTGTGCAACTCGCTTCAGATCGGTAGGCAGAGTCGAATTGTTCTGCCGAACGTTTCTGGCCGAAACAAAACCTACAACAAAATCAGCAACAAAATGAAATTAAATTACATTAAATAAAAAAATCAATAAACAAATCAAAAAATAACGTACGTGACGATTCACCAATAGTAATGGACATTGTCATACTGTCAGTAGCGTGAGCTGTGTTTTCACGTTTGGGCAGAGAGTACAACGATGTGGCCATCGCAGCATCCCGTCCAGGTCCAACACCACGCACTGACATTTTTGTTGACAAGCCAACACCTTTCTGTCCCGCACGGTTTACAGCACCTGAAAAAAACAGAAAATTAATCAAAACCAACCGAATAATCCCTCTCTCCCTGCCCAGCAGCACTTGCTACAGTATGGGGGAAAAAAGTTCAATATTCAAGCGAGAAAAGAAAGAACAGTAATTTCAAAAAAAAAACACACACACATTTTCTTATTAATTATTGATCATTAAATCATCTGTAGCTTTTATCAATTGATAAAAAAAATAATAAATGCTAAGTTTCAAAAAAAGATCACCACAATTCAAAAATAAAATCAGCAAAAGCTAAAGCAAAACTAATACAAGTACATCATTACATGATAATAGAACAACAGTTTTGAAAGAAAAAAATTAATTAATCACTGAAAATTAATCGTTAAATTGAAAATAACAAACTTCATTTCAAATGCATCTCTACAGCCGGAAATTAGTGCAATTTCAATGAAAAGGCAAAAACATAAATTATTGATAAGCTGCAAAATTTTGACACTGTGTGTACAGAGTTGGAGTTTGAAGCAAAATCAAAAAACCAACACATACCAGAAACTTCGGCAGCCAAGTGTGCTGCAACCGATTTCCCCATATAAGAAAAGCTTCTTGGTGTTGAACTGCCAAACGCATACTTTGAAGCCGTTGCAGAACGGCATTTCAATAACGCCGGCTTCTGGGCATTTTTCCTGGTCTTCATCAATTCAGCATCCTTTCTTTTATCAGCTCTTTCATTCTCCAGCTGGGCCCGGCGTTCCAGTACCTTCCTCTGCCTCTCCTCATTCTGACAGTGCAATTCCAAAGTTCGCTTCAATTTTTGCAAATCTTTCGCTTTTCGAACACGCTCCTCCCTCTGCTCTGCCTCTCGCAGTGCTTTCAAACGGCTAAAAGAAACACACAAGCATAAATAACAAATACCGGATTATTTTCTTTTTGTTTTGCTAAAAAGTTCTTCTTATTTCACTTGAAATTGTTAAAACTGTACTGTATCTACAACTGGACAATTTGGGCAGGCGGGATGATTGAAAATTACAACAGAAAAGCAAATACAGATTGACACAGCAGCAAAGCTTAGTAGAAAATCAATAAAAACAAAACCAAGCGTGATTCAGAAGCCGACAAAATCGATATTGCTTGCACAATGCTCTGCTTTCGATACATTTGTCACAGGTCGCGCGTTCCTCTGTTCAACAATGACAAACATGCTTGCCCCGGTAAACTTGGACTTTGCCAATTCCAAAAATTCACATTCACATACATTTATCTATTTTCAATTCCAACAACAACAACAACAACAAATAAATAAATAAATAAAATCTACCAGTAGACAATTTTCCATTCCATTTGCTCATTAGTAACAATATACAATTATTATAAAACCATACATACACAAACTTGTTCCATATTACAATATTTGATATATATATATATATATATATTCAGGTTAAAATGTAAAGCCTCTCGTTCAACAAATAGCAACTTATTTCTGTTTTGCAAAATTCACAACTGCTAAAATCAAGCAAGGAAAAGTGACTTTTAAAAATTATAAATCACCACTTATGGACAGAATTTCAAATATACACATTTCAAAACAAAAACTGTTGTCTTTGATATCAGATTCAAAATTTTTCTCATCTTACACAAATTATTTTGCAAAAATTATAGACAAAAATAAAGATGATCCTAAGAATAGCCCCTTATAAAGCAAACGGAGATACAAGAATGAAGATGCAAAGAAAAAGAAGTGAAAATTGAAAACACTAATTTCCCATAAACTTCCAAGTGTAAATGGTCTATTTCACATCAATTTTCAAAAGAACAAAGCTCAGAAAAAAATCTAAACATATAATAAAATAAAACGACATTAATTCCTTGAAATAAAAAATGTCCAGAAAAAAAATTCCTAAATTCTATAAAACAACTTTCATTTCACAGAGCGTGACATTGATAACAGTGAAGAGAAACTGAAAAGTAATTTTTATCCATCTCACAACACCAGTTGATCAATGAAGCTTGATTAAAGTCATTCATTAGAAATTTTTTGAAACAAAAAAAGAATATCTACCGTTCGTGATCTTCCTTCTCCATCTGCTGCCGCAACAACTTCGTTTGGAATTCTCTCAGCCGTTTACCTGAAACAGAAAACAAGAAGGAATTAAATAAATGAATAAATGAAAATTGCAAATAACAATTAAACAAAGTAGAGTGAAGTGAATGAAGAAAAAACAACATATCCAAGAGCAGAGTTGCAAAGCCACACACAGACACAGACACAGACACAGACACACACACACACACACACACACACACACAACACTAACAACAAGTAATAATAATAATAATAATAATAATAATAATAATAATAATAATAATAATAATAATAATAATAATAATAATAAGCTAACAAGCCTCATGGTCGACCTGAAATGTCAAGGTAAATCGATGAGGACTTGTAGTCCAATTGTCCAACTGATGCTGCTTGAACAAATCCCGCTCGTTGTGCACCGTCTCCTTTACATTCACGTGTTGTGACAAGACCAATGACCGAAAGACGTTTGCATTGTTTGCACGCGTTTGTGGAAAAAGCTAACCGACAGATTAATTTTATATCTGATCAATAGCCAATAGCAAGCTATGGAAAACAATGTGCCTAGCTAAGAAGATGAGCAAGGAACAAAAAAAAACAAATAAATAAATAAATAAAAATCAGAACAGACAAGTGAAGAAAACCAACCTCAATTTTATTAATATATATATATATATATTAACAAGACAAAGTGAATCAGGAGTAAAAATAAGAAAACAATTACAATTTGTGCTTGCTATTTGCTCACCACTGACGTTGGACATCATCATTCAGCAGCAAATGACAGTCGAACAAAGTGGAAAACCGAGTAGCTAAAGCCGTGGTGATTTTCTTTCTTTCCCTCTCTGTCTCTGTCTCCTCACTCTTAGCTAAAAGATGTCTAGCATTGAAAAAGCCTGGCTGAGCGCCCAGAGCTTGTTGAAACACGATGAAGCGCTATTTGCAGTTTAATAAGCTTCATCAATTGGTCGGCAATTCTGCACCGAGCGCAACAGCCAGCTCTTCAATCTCACTCTTGCACTCGTACTCCATCATTCCCTATTCTCCTCATTTCTTTCTATCTACGCATAGAAACAGACACGCTCAAGTCAATGGAGCCGAACATTAAACGCAGACACGTAGACGCAGCAGCTGATCAATTAAGTAGAAAACAAGAATAACTGCTAAGCAAATGTCTGAACTTGAGACCGCCTACGTATTGAATAACCTCGAAAAACAACAATATACCTCTCATCATTTGTCACTAATAAACACTTTAACAACAATCAGCAAGCACCAGCTCGATCTCACCTACCACCTATCCTTCTCTTCCTATGCTCTTTATTTCTCTCTTCTTTTTCTTTTCATCTACTCACAGCTATTTTTATTCACAAACTTTCATTCCTTCTGTGTACATATTGGATATCATATTTTATCTTTTCTATTCCCAATGCAGCACATCATCTCTGCCTAATAGGTTGTCATTCAAAGCATGCCATTTTTTGTAACAAATGCTTCCACTAACCATATTGCATTTCAAGCTCTGAAGTTCTTTTGAAAACTGATATACCTTCAACGCTGAAACAACTGATAAATACTACTAGGTTATATATATATATATATATATTCTTCTAAATTTCAGTCCATATTCCATAATAATATTCTTCAAAATTCTATTTTCATTAAATAATTTTAAAAAAAACCAAAGACAGTCATTTTCATACAAAAATGAAAAAAAATATCAACAAAAGTTAAATTTTCTTTACATCTATCTATATTTTTACAAACTAAAAATACAATTAACAATCCAATTCAAAAACTACTGACAATATCAACCTCTAATCTACAGTTTAATTTTTTTACAAAGCTGTATTCGTATTAAAAAGATGCATTACTCATCAACTTGAATCATACTTTATGATTTCAAAACAGAATATGCACAATGCCACAATTCAACACCAAAAACTAAATTACACTGTTTCATTATCAACAACTGGCTTCATTATCATTCAGTTAATTACTACTCAAAATAACTCAGTTGTCAACACCAATATATATATATATATATATATATATATATATATAACCTCGCTACTTGCATACAGACAATATTTAAACAAAATTACTATTTCTACCAACCCAACTTCGATGAGCTAAAAAATAATAATCACAACACTTTCACAAACTGAGCATTATATTAAAATCAGTGGCAAAACAGAACAACAGCTTACATCAAGAAAACTAACACAAATTGATGAAAAAATTCTCATCAACCAATGTAAGATGAAATATCTAAATTAGAGCATTCCCTTTAAACCTGTTTTAAACTGGCCTGACTTTAACGGTGTACAGCATACTTCAGTGATTTAATTGCATACATTTTGCTCGATTACTAAATTCCAATTCATATACATATATACGAAACCAAACATACCATTTCCATTCTCTCCTCTTATTTTCACTGAAACCTGTACAAATGCAACTTCTTCATCATCTAATTTAATCCAACACACCCAGACACATGAATCTTTGATCAAAGAGTAACCAAAAATATTTGTAATATAAAAAATATTACACCGATTACATTAATCAATTATAACAGATTACATTAATCAATATTAAATATTACAATACGCCGTACACTTTCTCTACATTTCATCATGTATATGTATCATTTTTAATAAATACAACATTCATCGAAGTACAACTAATGCCTTTTCGGTGTCATTATTCAATAAATAATGATGTTTAATATAATTTAGCTCAACAGATATTTTAGAATAGATTTATTCAACTTAATATCATTTTTAATACTAAAAAAAATAATACTAAAAAATGCTAAATCTAAATACATTATGTAACTTTCCCCGACTGCGTAAAAGAATCTTTCTACAATACTCACCATGTGCCGAAAGACAAAAAACAAACTGTTATTTAGCTATTAACTAAATGTGACAATTCAGGTTGAATTTCTGAATTTGATAATTGATAAACATTATTAGTTAATATCAAAATTATCAATGTATTTTATTGAAATGAACTGCTGATAATTTACCCATGACAAGACAAATGCACTACTGGCAAACATCGATAAAAACTTTGAATAATAATAGGTTAAAAATAATAAGATTCAACGCTTCATTATTTGCATAATCTCAAAACAGCTTTCTTCACCATTTAACAACATTCACTTTTTAACATTTATAAATACCTTAAAATCATTTTGCGCCTACTGTATCTGTCTTTAAATTACTGTAGATGAAGTAAATTAGACCCCACAGAAGTTCACTATCAAAAAAACAAAAGATAGACGAATCATAAGTTATAATTTTTTGATTTTGTCAAAAAACAACCTAATTGAATAGGTAAAAAAGATTATCTATTCATAAAAAAAAGAAAAATTCAAGTAGTTATGAAGAAAATCTAGCAGATTCACTATTTCTCAAGCATTTCAGCATTGTAAAAATGTGAAGAAGTAAAAAAACAATTTTATTAATAAAGGTTTGTGTACAAGTAACTAAAAAATATCAAAAAAATAATCTGAAAAAGAAAAATATCTCTTGTCTTGATAAAAGTGAAGCTCAGAAAAAGAAAACATAAGACAAAAGTTCAAAGATGACAAACTCATTTACGATGTAAAGTTTACACTGACAATGATTAACCTGGGCTTCAAATTCTCAAAATTGAAAAATCATTGACAATACAGTGCGAACAGAACTACCAAAAAGGTTGTAAAATTTTGTGAAAATAACTGAAGAAATTTTTAAACTTTGATGATTAAGCCTCACCTAGATTTGTCGCTAAAAAATTAATTTTAATTTCAAAATAACTAAAACTGTATTGTGTGTACAAAACCTTCACTAATATAATATTAGATTTACTGAGAGTGCCTAATTATAATAATTAAAAAAATCTGTATTCAAACTTACGCTCCGCCGGGTCCGATTCGGGACTCGCTGCATTACTACCAATACCTATAAAATCAAATCAATTTCATTGTAAAAAAGTTATATTAAAATCATGAAAACATGTAATTTGAATAAGACAAATGTTTAGAAAAAATTAAAAAAATTAAATATTCTGTGCTGATATACTATTAGTCTACCATTTAATTACGTAATTAATAAAATACAGCTGAATGAGTGACTGAACAAAAGACTTACCTCGGTTGCTCATATCGAACTGAGAAGTCAGAGTACAACACACCGCCGACTGATGTCACAACAAAATGACGAATGACTACGAAACTTACGGCAGGCGCTGCTTAAAGTTAAACTCAGGTACATTTTTTCAAAAACTACACTGTGCTATATTTGCGTCATTTAAAAAATAAATAAATATTAATTTTTGATGTTAATTTCATTTAAAAAAATTTTTTAATTTTAACTAAAATTTTTTTATAATTTAATAAATCAAATTCTGAACGTAATTGTTTTCATCATTACTAATTACTAAAATGAGCAAACAAATAATTTTATTTAATATTGATTTATTTTTTTAATTAAATTTTATTTATTTTTTTATTATTTTTTTTTTAAATTTTATTTATTTTTATCATATTATTTTCACATTTAAAGTTCCAGAAAAAAATAAAAAACGAAGTAAAAATAAAAATTTGAAATATTTTTTAGTATCTATAATTAATTAAAGATTGCTAATAGCATAGCATTATACATGAACAATCAAGCAGAACGTTTTTTTGCCTGCAATAATAAAATTTTCATATGCAACATTTATTTTATTAATTATCTATTTCAATATTTAAATGCTATTGCCGTTAATTTTATTATTATTATTATTATTATTTATTGTTATACAAGAAACAAAAAAATTGAGTAATTGAATTTACAGTAAGTCAAGTGAAGGATGTCAGAAATAAAAGTCTCAAAAAGAAATGATATTTTATTATTTTTATATAAATTTGTTTGGAATACGAATTAGCAGTAACGATGAACGTTTTGGCTGTAAATATAAAAGGAAAATAAAATTTTAGTTCGTTACATAAATATGAAACCTTTTGTCATATAAGTTACAGTAAACTGATAATAAAAAATAAATCACTGTGCTTATTTAAAAACTTTCCCATACTTGATGTAATATACTGCAAAAAGTATTTAATTCATAATTTTCTTTTTTTGAATTAACAAGATTTAGCAAAAGTTTACCTTGAAAAATGTTTATCACAATTATAGTTTTGTAAAGTTAAAATTTTATAAAAATTCGCCACAAATTTATTTGAATAACAAAACTTATGTATCACTGTTACATAATACTGCTGCATGCGGTTCCCAATAAATGATTATTGTTGGAACAATTTTTATCCATTTTTTTCTAAAAATTGAGCTACTAATGATGCAGTTACCAGAACTACCAAGCAAATCTGACATCATGAATTTCTGAATACTTGCACGTGAAAAATTCCAATTCTCCGTTTATATTAGTTACAAGAGAAAGTATATATATCATTAAAAGAAAACTACTTCCTTACATCAAAGATATTTAATTTTTCCTTGTCGTAAAGTATAACAACAAGCTTGAAATACACGTTCATTCAAAACTTGACAACAAGTGATGCTCATTTGTTATTCCCTTCCACCAAACTGAAGCTGAACATTTGAAAAGATACCCATATACCGCGCAACAAACGTGCAGAGAAAATTTAAGAAATAAAAAAATAAAAAGTTGAAAACATCTTGTATATTTTGATCAACTGACCAGCAATCAATCGGTCAAAATTGTTAACAGTTTATGAAATTTAATTGGACAGATTTACAGACTATCACTTTGCAGTTCTGTCTTTTCACGATTCTTTGAAAACTGTTTCTCGCAAGTTTCTTTGTTTTCGTCTTCACTTGTAGAACACAATTCAGAAGGAGACTGCTTTTCTGTAAAAAGTATTTATTACTTGGTATTAAAAATAAAAAAATTCACATCTCAAAGAACATATTACCAATCAAAAGTTAAAAGACATTCATAAAAAATTTCAAAATAAAATACTGTAAACTTTTTAACACAAAGACTTACGCACAAAGTATAAAATTGTAAACAAACCTTTTCCAGAATCATCATCATCCTCTGAATCTCGTTCATCATTACTTTCATCATTATCAGCTTCGTTATCAGCTTTCGCATTTTTTTCTTTTCTCTCCTCAGCATCCTTTCCATGATATGTGTATGCGTACAATGGCTTGAATGACTCAACGACACTACAGTCCTCAAGTAAATTTGGCAATAACCATAAATGATGCTTTCCCATGGTGCAAATCCATATAATAACAAACAACAGTAATCGTACTAAAATTATAAAAAAAGTTACATTAGTAATATCAAAATAAATTCTAAAAAATTCTTACAAATAACAAGTGAAATTATGACACCCATAAAGCACATCACTGCCATACTCAAATAATAAACGCAAATGCGAAACTGTTGAGGCCACAATGGAAACAAACATACCAAGATTGATCCGATCACTGAAAATAAATCATTTACTTTATTAATCTCAGTCATAAATTACACTGAAATACCTAACAAAATTCCAATTAAAAACGCTCTTGTTGATGTCGGATCATACTGCCAGACATAAACCTGAAATTAATTTACCGTTAAATAAAATGATAGTAAAAAACAAAAAAACAATTAAACTCGCATTGTTGCCATCGACAAAGGATTGATCGTCGTGAAATTCTATTTTCACTCTTCTAGCCTTCTTCGATGGTGATTCACCATCGGACTAAAATAAACAACAGACTTTATAATTCCCCCGAATAAACCCATACATTTTTTACTTGAAAACAAACTGCATATTTTAATAAAATTATGTAAAATACGTAAAGTGTACGATCAATATTAAGAAAAAAAAAGGAAATCACTTTAACAGCCTTAAATTTAAATTTCATAAAACTGTGATTAAGTTCTGCCTTTATCAAATTATATTAAATTAAATAATTGACAATTCTAACCTTCTGCACATCACCAGTTTGTTTTTTATCTTGCAATGAGCTTCTTGACAAACCAGGGTCTCGTTTTTTTGGAACGAGCTTCCTGGCATGAAAAAAAAATCCTTTATCAATCAAGCTGAAAGAAAAAAATATTAATGCAAAAGTGCAAAGTGAGAATAAAATTACACATCAAATCTGCACCCTTGTAAATAGTCAACACAACTCTGACGAGTGTTCAAAAACAAATCATCTTTACCGTGCGCCCAATTTGATTCAAGTAACGTATCAACTGCCTTACAGCCTATAATAAATCGCCAATTAAAAATTCTGGCAAAAATACAAAAATACTTTTATTTGAAAAGCTAAACCATTTTCATATTCAATAAGAAAACTGTTACATTCAATGTTATATCACCAAAAATGCAAAAGCAAGTAGCCAGAACTGACATACTAATATTTGAAATGCATATTGTCAGTTCTTGCAACGATTTAGAAGCATCAATAAAAACTGAAAACCAAATATGCAATAGTTTAAAAATATACCTTGAGCAATTACAAAGTTGGAAAAGAAAAAGGAAAAGTGTAAAAACAAATTAAAACTCTCGCAGTAAGCCGAACTTAAAAATTTAACAGACTGCAAATAAACACATTATTACAACATGCGAAGCAAAAACCAAAATTTTTGCACTACACCAAAATAAATTAATTTAAGCGAAGCAAATAAAACTATCAAAAAAAATAAATAAATAAAATAAAATAAAATTCATACTATTATTTCATTTTGAAATGAAAGCAAAAATTTTCACGCGCCATCAAATTCGAATTAAACAACAACATTAAAAACAAATAATAATCATTATTCAGAAAAACAAGCATATAAATAATGTTTAATTTCATCTTTTAAGTTAGTTTATTAATAAAAAATATTAAATTATTCAAAAAATAAAGCCTTCACTTTAAGAAAAAACTAAACATAAACTGTGAAAGCGGTAGGTTACTTCAAAATCTCAAAACCTTGGTCGAATAAAATGAACTAAATAAACAGTAAATAAAATTTTGGAAAAAGAAATATTTAAATGAACAAAAAAATAACCGTTAAAATAATGAAGGTCATTTCCAAAATATGTTGTTGTCTTTGTTGGGCAATTAAAGCGCAAATATTTGGCCACTCCATATTCTAACTTTGTAGGTTTCATTGACATTTCTGAAGGCTGAAAAATCATAATTTGACAAATAATGTGAAATGTAAGTGAAATAAAAATGCTTTGTAGTTGGTGAATAATATTTTTGAAAAAGAGAAGAAACGATCATGATGTTTTATATTTATTTGGGCCTATTACAAAAAATTTAATAATGCAGCTGTTAAAAATAAATAATTATGGAAACAAAACAACTATTTATTTGTTATTTCAAAGTAAACTACACCTGCATTTTCAAAAGGAAAATATTTCTAAAACTTAGATACGTTATAAATTATTATTGTTAAAAATTTATACCTTCTCCCGTCGCTTAAGTCGTCGCTTGTTGCCCATAACTGAGAAATAATAGAATCTGCAAAACAAACTGTGAAAATTTTCAGAAAATTATCAGATTTATTTTTATATAATTGCAAAAAATTAAACTTATAACATCTCAAACATCTAAAATTATTTTTAAAATATGTATTAAAACTAACAAAAAAACTTCCAAACAGAAAAATTTATGGGTAAAGCGTATGGTACAGTCACTATTACGTGATACAGTATTTGAAATGAATGCAAGTTTGATAGAAATGATTCTACTACTGCTTTTTCTTAATGATGCTTGTTTTCGTCTTGAATATTTAAGCTGTAAAATTCATTTCTTTAATAATAAGTAATATATTTTATAACGTCTGTGTTCCTTTATAAGAAAACCTTTAATTTATGCATTATTATGTTCGAAAAACAAAGACAGATTATGATCATCTTTATAAAAATAATTGTGTAAAACTGTTTAAACGAATTATAAGTTTTAAAAGCAGTCTGATCAGATTAAATTGAGAAGCTTTTCAATTGAATCTTCAGTTAACAAAAATTTAATGCTCTCAGAGTAATATTAAAGCTTTCTTGACAAATTTTCAACACTGTTTGTTTCAACACTTGTGCTCGTCGTACTGCTGCTTTTACTTTCATAAAGCACAAAGTGCAAGCTAGAGTGAGCCATAAGACGGGAATGGCGCGCAAACAGTGGAAGCCATCAGGAAGGACTCCGCTCCAACAGTGGCTCTTTACATAATCATTTCTCAGTTGAAATATCTGTACAGTTTTTCAATAACAGTTTAATATATACTTATCACAATTCAGTTGAATTTAATAATTTTAAAAAGGAAATATTCAATAAACTGAAAATGTAAATTAAAATGTAGTAAAGTATTCATCAGACTTTTCATTTTTAAGATACAAATGTTTTTCACCAATAAAATTTTCAAAAAAAATGCTCTCTTTTATTCATGATTGTAATATCTGGTAAGGCAGCTGCAATTGAAAAAAAATATGCACAACTTTTTAAATTAGTGCAACAGTTGTACATAAGATTCAATTACCATTCTTAGCTGATGATTTTCAATAAAAATCTACCCACTCGTTAAAAATGCAATCAGTCACTTTCATACGTTGCATAGTGTTTTGCTTTCCATACATATTTATATGTTGGCAAATGTATATATAAAACTGCCTATATTAGGTCAAAGAGAAACAGTAATAAAAGGAATAATGAGGTACAATTTTTTTCAAATATGATGCTGCCAAACATATTTATAATTAATTTTTTTTTTCAATTAATCAAGCATTTTAATTAATCAATTAATAATTATTTGAATGGCTTAAGAATTTATATAATACTTTTTTCAATTCCTTTATGAAACATTAAATAAAAATAACGAATATTTGCTTATTAAAATTTTAATCTCTTGTTTCAAAGAAGAAGTTCATTTTTTGATAATTTTTTTCAGAGAAAGCACTGAAATCTGAACACTTCACAAAAATACCAAGATTTATAATATTAGTTATTAACCAAAAAGATTGAAAAAAAACATACAGTAAATAAAAAAAGCAACTTTTATTCAAATCAGTTTCTGCAGTGGGATTATTATTGTTATTATTATTATTATTATTATTATTATTGTTATTGTTATTATTATTATTATTATTATTATTATTATTATTGTTGTTGTTGTTGTTGTTATTATTTTCCTACAATTTTAGTTTCAAAGCAATCTACCCCAGAAATTTGGAAACATATAAAATAATAAACTACATTGTAAGAGTATTGTTGCTTGTCTATGTTAATTAATCTTCAGCAGATTATATGATGCCTTTCTAATACGGTAATGCATACAATTTTCCATTCAGAGATTCGTAGGCACCTTTGTAAACGCGATTAAACATTTTGCGACCTCTGTCGAACTGTTTCTAAAAGCCAGAAAGTTCATACGTCACAACACTGCAGGAAATTTTTACATTTACATACAATTTCATCCATGTATGCATAACAATTTTGCCATCGATCAAAAATAGGATAAAATGGCGGATTCGCAACTTTCAAACTGTAGCAAATTATGAAATATAACAAACAAATGTTCTTGTTGTAGCAAACATCAAATAATAAAAATCATACCTGCTGCCGTTTACCGCCATTATAGTGGCAACCAAATGAAATGGATAAAATTTCCCTTTTAGAATGCGCTATAAAATATTCACACTGCATAAAATAAACAAAAACAAACTGAATATTATTTATAATTCTAACTGGAATTAGAAACGTTGCAAAAGCGGGAAAAATCAATTCGGTTCTGCGTACTTTTTTCTAAAAAACAAAAAGGTATTTCTCATTATAAAATGTGAATGAATAATGTTAATAAACATGACTATTTGTCATTAATTCCATCTAATAAAATTTTCATTCTTCAAAAACTTTAGTCACAATAAATACTGTCATAAATTTACCAAAGTAGAATATCATTATTCATATTTTAACTGTTGAACACATATTTTTTAACAAAATAAAAAATTCAGTATTATCAATCCTTGTTTAACATAAAATTTCAAATTTAACCATGCAAAAATGGTTCAAATTATGAATTCATTTGCTATTACAAAACATGTAGATTAATGTTAAAATTCTTCCATGGAAAATAATCACGAAAATTATTCAAAATAAATTAAAATACTAAACTTTTATCATACCTTTATTTCACTCTGCTCGAGTATCATTTTTCTCAGATAGCGCAGAATATGAGCGCTGATCCACAGAAAACACATTTCACCAATTAATTCAGCAACAATACCACTGCAAAAGAAAACGGCTCATATAAATATCCCCGAGAGAAGAAAAACACTAAAAACACATTTAATAATTTACTAACTAATAATTAATGTAATGTAGGTGCAACATTTACAGATTGCTGAAATGTTCTAAAACTAAAAACAACTTATTTACATTTGAAAGTAAACTTCATTATATTATATTACATTACATTACATTATATTATATTATATTATATTATATTATATTATATTATATTATAGTACAGTATAGTATATTATAGTATAGTATATTAACAATTCCTTCCATTTGCTTATGAGCCTTTCATATCATAAATTATTTGAACTGTATTATCACTAATCAAACCAAAATACAATCTATCCAGCAATCACAGGCAATAATAAATGAATGCTGCGTCAGCAAAATACAAGCCTACGCTAAGCAGTGCAACGGTATGCAAAATTTAGAAAAGACAATGAATATTAATGTGACAATGATATTATTACATAATAATAGTGTCAAAATTGAAATGAAACAAGCACGTTTTATAGTAGGTGAGTTAATAGTTGAAATTAAAAAGGTTTGGACACTCAATTAAAGAAGTTTTAATGTAAAAATTAAAAATATCAATATAAATTAATACTTCTAACCTAAAGAAACCGCGAAATCCAGTTTCTTCATATGCTGTCCAGAAACGACGGAAAACAGATCCAGTATATTTATTTTCGTCAAAAATTAGTTGCGCCACGGTTCGGCAAAGTAAAGCTATAGCAAAAGTGCAACTCACATTCGACTAATAATATTATAACTGCATTACAAACTTCGAAAAGGTCTTGCCACTGTAACACCTACGCATCTAGCGATTGATTGTTTTGTAAGCTAAATAATTGAAATTAAATTATTAATCAGTGGGCAACGTTTCGTACTTGTTTTAAAAAATATGCATAATCTAACAAGCACAGTCGATCATTAGTTTTCCCTGGATCCGCTTTATCCAAACACTAAAATAGAATAAAACAAATAAAATGCAATGTCCAAAATTATTGAAATAAATTCACTTTTAAAACATTGTAAGAAACACAACGCTCACAGATCAAATGGATGAGATTTAAATCAACTCCAATGTATAGAGACCAGAAGCCTTTGGTTTTCCACAAATATTTCACTTAACAGCAACAGTTGTCATAGAATAAAAAATAATTTTTCAACATATTACTGATGGCAAAGTAATTTGGTGAAAATTTTTCCACCGTTTTCGAAAATAACGCAGTTCCCACTTCCAGCGGAAGTGGCTCAAAGCCAAGCTAAAAAATAACATCATTTACCGACCATCAGCAGCTGAAAAGCAATTTTACTTGGCAAAGTATTTTTGTCATACTGATAGGATAAGTAACAAAGCTCTGAATGAAAATACACGGATGGACATTATATTGTCGTTTCTCATTTACAATACGCATCAAGAAACTTCCATATGAATCTGTAGAATTTAATTCACTGAACTCTTCTTTATTCATGGTTGGTTTATTCGTGATCTAAAAGACACGTTAATCAAAAAATTGTACATAATTCATTCGAAATAAGTAAGCAAAAAAAAACTACTTGACAAAAAGACGATAATAATTAAAGTTTCTCACAGATCATAACGTAAAATATTTTTAAAATAAGGAATAAAAATTAGAATATACAGTACAATTTTTATATCACTGAAATCATGATATGACAATAAACAATATTGTTAGCTTTTTTTAATCATTTATACAAACTCACACGAAAATATTTTCCAAAATGACGTGTCTTAATTACAGTAGGCAAATTAAGAGCAGGTAAAATTAGGCATTAAAAAGTATGTTCATGACAAATGTAAAGCACTAAAAGCAACATATTTATAATTGTGAAAATGAGATGAAATGCTGTTAACATGACAATGTTTTATACACTAAATGTAGTCGCGTAATGAGACTGTAAATATGATTTTTAATTGTTTTTTTTTACCATTACCATCATAAATAAGTGAAAATTGATCACGGCAACTTTTCTGCTAAAATTATTGAAATAAAACATTCACTGAGTAGAATATTACTTTTTCAGCGTGATGTTCATTAAAATCTTCTGTTGTTGTTGTTGTTGTTGTTGTTGTTGCAAATTATCTTTATGCTGAATACTGAATTGTGTTCAATTGGCAAAATAATTGCTCTACAGTTATTGATCTGCAGTTTTTTTTTAAACTTGAACTTCTCGTCAAAATGCACACATTGTTTCGACGGTATCAAATCAGTTAAATATTAAAAAAAACACCACAAATATGAATTAGACAACATTTTGTTTGTCAAAAAACACTGTGCAGCTGTTTCATGCAATTCAGCATTCAGCTTGTTGACAGGGAAACATCTTTGAATTTAACACCTGATGCTCATGAGAATTTTCGATAAGCTTTTTTCTAGTTTCTGAATTCATATTCAGAGCAAAAGCTGTTTCTGCACATTTGGACGAAATATCCAGAGAAATTTTTACATAACACTGAGTTTTAAACGTCTGCTCATCCGGAGTCATTTTTATAAAAAATTCAACACTCATCAAATCTATCTTTTCATTGAAAAAATGAGACAGTTTAAATTTTAAAAAAATTTTCCGTTTATTGCTTTTCAGTTTTTAATTTCTTTAAGTCAAAATAATAATAATAATAATAATAATAGCAGCATCTAGTATTGTAAAAAAAGATACACAAATTTAAAGATTTCAGTACATTGACCACAAATAATTGATTGCATGATAAAACTATGAAACGAGTGTACATTTTCTGTTGATATGTTTTCAATTTTCAAATTACATGAAAAGCTATTTCAACTATGACATAACTGTTGTTCGATTTGTTGTTGATAACTATTTTTAACAGTTCAATTGTTAAAATAGTTCAAGTTTCTTAGTAATGGGTTATGGTAATTTTGCAAGTTCTTTCATTTTATGAATTATTGTAACTTTCATTTGGCCAACATACTATTTAACAGTTAATAAACTAATGAACAAATATAAGTTAATATTCTGATCCAATAAATATGAGTATAAAATTCAATAAAATAGTGTTTGCAAAAGATTACAGTAAACTACATACAGTAATGTAAAAAATAAGTTAGTCTTGTATTTTATTAAAAATAATACTGTAATAAAGTTAAAAAAATAACTATCGAAAATATGATGTGAAAATATGAAAAACTTTGCGAAGCAATAATGACAAGATTATATGCATTTATTTTCTGAATGAATTTGTTTATTTTTGTAAAATTAGTTTTTCTAACGCAATACGGAAAAAATCTTGAAAAAGTAATTTAAAAAAATAAATTTATCACTTCTTTTAAACGGGAATATAATTTTGTTATAAATATATTAACTAATTAATTAATTTTTTTGAAAATTTTTCTTTTGTGATTTCTTATACCAGTAATGCGTGCATTAACAACACACATGAAAATAAATAACAAAATTCCCAGCGCTGTTGACCAAAGAATGATAAGCGAAACATAGTTAGGAAAAGAACCAATGAACAAAGCACGTATTTGGTGAAAGCTCGATAAAAGAGATGAGTTTTATTTTCATTCAAAGGTTATCAGGTCAGGTCATCAATTTCCCAAAAATTGTACGCAGCATCTTGGAGTGGTAAAAGAAAGAATGAAAAAATTGAGTTCATTGTATTCGACATTAAGTATTTTTATCAATGCATTGTCAATAGCAACGGGTAAAATTCTACACTGATAATAAAAAGAAGTTAAATGCAATATTCAGATCAACGTTGTCTTATCCGCAACCTCTGAAAACTGCATTTTTTTTATTTTTCATATAATACTTCACATACTATATATATATATATATATATATATATATATACTTTCTTTGTCACAAATTGAGTTGCAATACTGTAGGAACATTCCTCAAAAATGATGAAAAATGAATCTTCGCAATGATGAACCAAGTTTTTATTAGATTATTGATGTGACGTGTAATAAAAAATGAAACGATAAAACTGCCGGAAGTCAGTAGTATCGAAAGATGTAGCTTTGAACCACTAGACTATACAAAATATGAGAAATAGCGCTCAGACGCGCAAACACAGACACACAGACACACAGACACACACACACATAGGTTCGAATAAATACTTTGAAATTTTAAAGATGAAAGAAAGAATGAATAATAATATAAAGAAGTAAGCATTGAATATATGACCATGCACATGCACACGCACACACACACACAAACAGTACTATAAATGACTTAACATGTTCAAATTACTACCGAAAAAAAAGTTATCGCCGCTTAAAGATCTCATTGTTCAAATCGACAACGTTAGTCTACAGAAAAGACGATAGATAATGAAATGACGATACCATACAAAAAATATGTATACAAAATAAATAATATTTGCAAATCACTCAATATATTAAAATAAGAGCTCAGTGGAAACTGTCTCATGGAAAAGAGGTATCGTCGTGAAAGATGAATCAAATTGTCAAAAAATAAAAAAAAACATACACAGATACAAGCAAGCAAGCGAGCGTTGCAAGACATTCTTCAAGTAAAAAAGGCAAAACCAAAAAGAAGGAAAAGAAATTGAATAAAAAATGAAGCAACATTAAAATAAACCTTTAGAAGAGAAACATATCAACAGGATGCAACGCAAAGAAAGACCGGAGACAAAGACAAAGTTAGTAGCAGATTATAAGATAAATAAGAGAAAAAAAACAAATCTGACAGAGGAATGATAGATTAAATAAACTGTAGTGGATGGAAACTTTTGGTTGCTTTTCTTTTTTGCAATTCTTATGTGCAGCAAGTATTATTCATTATTGCGGCTTTTTCATCCATCAACTGAAAACAATTCCTTGTAAAGAGCGGGCAACTCCACCATTGAAACCTTTTTAAATTTCGCCAATACAGCAACATGCTGAGAAGCAACTTCTTGCAAAGTTGTCAGATATGAGGTCAATCGTGGCATGAGCGTTAAATCATTTGGATGATTGTTGCGAATTTCATGTGCCAAACAGTCAAAAAATAGTTCATGCATCTCACGAATGCTGGTTTGATTTCTAATCCCGTTTCGACCTTCAAACACCAAAAAAAAAAAAATGAAATTCAAAAATAAGAAAAATTATTCCACTTACCCGGAGACATCAACACCAGCGCGCTGTATAGAGCAATTTCACTCTCTGTCAAAAAACACGCTGCTAACTCACGCACCAAATTGAACACATTCAAAATAAACTGTTGCTCAGCAGCATCTTCTGAGCAAAAAAACGTAACAGGCATATAAATACCACCGTACAGAACACAGTCCGCAGTAATGTCATACAGGGTCGACATTCGAATGAGTGACACTTCAAAGGCGCCTAAAAAATTACATATTAAAATAATCAAAAAAAAACAAAATAAATAAAGCCAAAAAAAAAGGAATTTCAAACCTCCTTTCAATAACATTATTTGATCGTCCTGCTGCAGTTTCATAAATCCGGGTACCAGTTTAGCAAACTCAATAATCTGCTGCACTGCATGAGTCAGTTTGTTGGCGCAGTCCAACCAACGATCCAAACGAGTCTGCAATGGAAAATTAAATTTTACAGCACAATGCAGTCAACTTCCATATATTTCGGAATTTGTGAAATTAAGTGAAGTTTTTGTGAAAATCCAAAAACCAAAAAAAAAAAAAAAAAAACTGACACCTTCTCCTTAGTGCAATAATCCGTAAGCACTACACATTTTAAGAACAAATCACTCTCACAGCTTGCATAAAAAATTACAAAATATTTAAAATTAAAAATCCCAGCTAAACTCAGCAAAGTCTACAAAACTGAAAAAATATAAAAAACTTGGATATAAAAATTAAAACAAAAACGAAACAACAGCAATACCAAGCCAAATATCGCTAATAATAATATATAATATTATATGATGAAAATTGAAATGTCAAAATGACTAGAGCACAAATGAAAGATACGAAATTATTTCTAGCATAACTATTTGGAAAAAAAAAAACATATATAAGTAAATAAAATCAAACATCTTTTCCAGAACAGAAATCTCAGTCATGGATCGAATCCAAAATTGTACGTTTCCAAAACTCAGCTGAATGTGAAACAGATGAAGATCTCAACTTGAACTGATAATAATAAAAGCATAATTTACCATGCTTTTATACTTCATAATCAGAGCCTGATTCTGTTCCACGCTGTTCACTTTCAACTGTTGTCGTTGCTCCACAGAATAAATACAAGTATGTGCGTGTGCAGTGGTCAAAGTTTTGATTGTCGTCAAGACATCCGACACAAGAACAGCAGAAGCTGAATTTCCTGCTAAAACACAAAAACAACAAACTGAGCTCGTGTTGTACGAAATAGCATGGACAAAAATAATAAAATTAAACAAATTCCTTACAAAAGTTGCTTAGCGAATCATTGGGTGACTCAATTTTCACCCTAGTGCTAGACGATTGCAATGTCAACTGTTCTCCGCTACCACTAGTACCGACATAAGGAGACAAGTTGTTGGTTGTATATGGTGAGGTGTTAACAACATGATTTGTTTGATAATTGCTCACCGCAGGAATAGATTGATGGTACCCACTGTATCCGTTTCCAAGATACGCAGAACCATTCGTTGCGTAGGATGAATAGCTGAAAATTCCATAAATAATAAAAGTTAAAACAAACAACAACTTCACATTCAAATGAATTAAATTTATAGCAAGCAATAGACGAATGCAAATTTTACAATGCTGTAGGAGAATATGGAGCGTTCGGAGAACTGTACTGTCCGTACATGTTCTGGGATCCATTCATTGCAACCATTCCCCCACTAACGTTCATTGGTAATTGCTCTTGCAACTGCTTATGCATGCGGACTTCGTCTTCAACTTTCTCTCGCTGTTTCTTAGACATTCGCCCAAACTTCACTGCTAAAAGAATTCCATATTAGCGAAACAAGCAAAACTTCATAATATTGCAGATAACGCTAAAAATAACTTCCAAACACATTATTAAATTAAATGTAACTTTTTCGAAATTAACATTATAATGTAGTCACAATTAAAAGCTTCACAATGAAGATGAACATCAAAAAATAACAAAAACAGTAATTGCTAAACAGAAAAATAAAAAATTTATAAATAAATTTTCAGTTTTTAATAACAATTATTGAATAAAGATAATTAATTTAAAAAAATATTTAATAAATTAATTTTAATAAAAATTTTTTAATAATACAGTGATTTCTGTCTAAAAATCAGTAACTAAGAAAAAAATTCTACTGTTACATTAAAAGAGACATCTCAATTATACATCTATTTTTAACATAAATATTCAGTGAAATAAAAGATTAAACACATTATACATCATAACATAATTTTTAAAAAAAAAGCATTTTACATTTAACACAAAGATATCGCTTAAATTTTTTTAGATAAATAAAATTACACTATAACTATTCGTACAGAGAGATGTGAAACGCATTTGCACCTTTGAATAATTTTACTGTAATGCCACGTATATAATTTCATTTCAAAATATTGAAATTAAAATTATTACGAATTATAGTGGATAAAATTCAATGAAAAATATTATCAAATAAACTTGTCTTATGATTAGCAAAAAAAAATTACCATCACGAGACATGCCCAATTCAAGGCATTTTTTCAATCGACAATACTGACAACGATTACGGTTGACACGATCGACAACGCAACTTTTGCTTCGTGGACATTGATAGTTCGTCACCGAAGACTGACTTCGACGAAAAAAACCCTAAAATTACAATTATTCATTATAATTAGTGAAAATAAACAATGATCAAAGAAAACAAATTGAACTTACTTTGCACCCTTCGCAAGTGATGACACCGTAGTGCACTCCAGATGACTTATCGCCGCAAACTTTGCATGGAATAATTTCGATTTGAGCTAAATACATAAGCATGCTATTTAACGTCCACACACAGATAATTTGTGAATTAGTACCAGTGTAAAAGGTAACCACAAAATGTGATATTATTTCATGTGAAGAAGGGAATGAAAAAAAGAAAAAGGAACACACTACATGCCCACACCAGATTTTGATTTAGCTACACAATGAAAGTGACAAGAAACAGATTTCGGATGCAGAACTTGAACAATGAATTCTACCAGGCATATGTTGGTCTAAAAGGTCTGAGCAACTTTATTACAAGCGAATGGAAGAAACTTTCGAAGAGCTGAGAAAGTGATTTCTTAGTTTCAATTTTTCAACACAGAGATATTTGTCCAAAAATTGAACTGATTAAAATTACTGTTTGACACGTCTCATTATTAGCTCATGCCGCAATTTGCACTACAGGCGTGTACTTACTGAAAAAATGTTTGCGGGTAAGATACAGTCGATGATGTTTTGTCTTCGACGAATTCTCTTTTTCAGAGATAATCATTTTATTAGCGTTGTTGTCGTTATTATTGTTGTTGTCGCATTCATTACGTTGATTCACTCTAACATTTTTGAAACTCTGAACTGAATAGTTCGTTACTTTGTCCATAGTAAAGCAATCAAATCAAAAAAAAAGTGTTCAAATAAGGTAAGTTGTTGAAGTATGTCAAAATATGAAAGTCGACAAAGTACACAGAGTTCGATGAAACAAATTTGTAGAGAAGAACAAAAATGTTCAATATCTTTCAATATGAAGACTGAGAATTGTTTCCAACCACAAAAACTAACCAAATTTTCAATTTTATCACAAATCACAGGCAATTACACACAAATTTGGCTCAAACAAATTCAAATCGTCTGACGTTTAACGCAGTCGAAGCAGATCAAATTCAGCGTTGAGAAAATCAAGCAAATCACTGCAACAATTTGAATTGTTGCACAAAATGACACTATTTCAATGATCGGATGTCAACAATTCAGCTATTCAACCAAAATATACAAATTCAACAAGCAACAAGTTCAGAGAAGAACGCCGCCGCACAGAATGATCACCGGCCAGATTATGAACAATGTCCCAAGTTTTCCCAAAATGAAAAGCAAGTACCTTCAGTAAGAATTCAAAAAAGAAGAAGAATCAGGTCAAGCATTGTTTAAATATATTTTGCACAAATCTTCACACAATTTATTGAAATTCGTCAAAATATTTAAAAAAACATAAAATTCACTTCATTAACATATTTTTTATGTTTTTATTCTCCGTACAACTTAGTTGTAATAATATGTAAAGGTGTAACATGTTAAATAAAGAATCTTTGTAATGAAAAAAAAAAATTTAATTTTATTTACATAAAAAATAAAAATTAAATAAAGAGATCTAAAAATATACAATGAAAAATTAAATAAAAGCATAAACAATTATGTCATTAAAAAACTATGTCACAGTATAGCATACAGAGCAGTTGAAAAAATACGCATGAATAATTGTGAAAATTTTCTAAAGCTGAAAACTGTTGCAAAAGTATTTCCATCTAATCCTGATTGAATGAAAATATATATATATATATATATATATATATATATATATATATATATATATATATATATATATATATATCAAATTTTAAAATAAAAAAACAAAATAAAAATGGAAGAACTAAATAACAGCATCTGCACAGTTTTTACGCAGGACATGATGAATGCTTGAAAAGATTGTTGGAATCAACTCAGTCTTCTGTTAATTTAAACAATAAGGCAATTAATTTGAAAATAATCATAAAATTTATTTCTACAAAAGAAAAACATGGAAAAACGTGATTTGACATTTCGTAAAATATAAATTTTTAAAAAGTTGTTAAAACATCAAAGAAAATAAATATCAAAAGAAATGAATTTGTGTTGAATTCTGCCTACCTTTATCGCTCATTTTTAAAAAATATTCTGAACGTAGCTTGAGTATGCCTGAATGATTTGCATTTTCTTTTTCACATTACAAAGCTTACATAATGTTTCAGATGCTTTTTCAAGCAAAATGAAAATTTAACATTGTCAATTGAATGTCACCAATAGACAAATACAAATTGAGGGGGAAGGGCGGGCAGTATCGGAAGTGACGATTTGGAAAAAGCAAAATAAGAAGACTTCATTCAACGTTTTCGTAAACATATGCAAAATTAGCATAATATCATCACGTGATGCAGTTGTTCGGTATAAAAATTTGCATAGAATTTCAGCTTTCCGCACTTCCTCAACTATTGCATCATTTTCAGTTGATCTAGAGAGAATAGTAATGGCAAACTTTCTTTTGTGTCTCATTTCTCCTCAGTTTTTTTGTTTTTTAAATCAAATCATAACACCATGTAATTGGTCAATGATCTAGAGTTTACGAGAATTAAAAAAAAAACATTTGGCTCTTTCCAACCACAACATGTAAAAAAAACATCTTTTTCCTTATCATTTTTATTATATTTTTTTTATTTAAAAATTTAAATTATTAAATCATTTCAAAAATAACTGATAAAATTGGAGAAGACTGCTTTCAGCAAAAATTTTGTTGCAATATTGCTAAATAATACTGTCATGTTGAACTACTTAAATGATGGTCAAGAAGTGTTTTACCGCCAAAAATAATCACAGACAAATAAATAAAATATATTGATAAAAATGAATAATTTTGCTCGGAAAATTAAAATTAAATTAATTTTATTGATTGTAAGAAATAAATTCGGTTTTTTTTTCTTGATAAAAAATCTGATTGAAACCAATTAAGCCTACTTTATTGAAATCTTGATATTTTTCTGCACGTAACCAATGTGGAAAAAATATCACCACACGTATGTGCTTATTGATTTATGAACTGCTGACATCTCGGTGCTTAAAAATGTGATGCCCAAAAAAATAAAAAGAAAGAAATTGAGTTTCAAATGTACACAGCTATTTCACTGAGATTTAAAATGAACATAATTACTTTAAACCGTATATGTTTGAAAAAAAAAATTGTGGGAACGAAATGCAGCTTCACAAGTTCAATACTGTGCCCAAATTGTGCCATTTGTGTAAACAATGACAGTGACCTAGTTTTCATTGTCTCGTTGTTATCCATTCCCCGTGCTTGTTTCTTAAGCTGCTGATCTCTGCTCTGCTGCTGAACTGAGAGAACAAGTATAGAAAAAGAGAAGAAAAAAAAAATGTATAATAAATATGTATAGTTTCAAGCTACATTTCTAGAAATTAATATGCATTACAAATTTTACAAATACAATCAATCTGTCCATTTTTTAAATCTAAATAAAATTTTTTTTCCATTTCAGAAAGTCTAAATAACAATAATAATAATAATAATAATAATAATAATAATAATAATAGTGATGATGATGATGAATGATAACTGTCGAATTTCACCAGATTTAGTCGCAAAGTCCAAATTTTCACTGAGCCTGTTTTGTCATTTTATATCAAACAGTTTAAAAGTTTCGTTGAGATGTAAAAAAATTTAAATAAAGCTAATATATTGACAATTGATGCATTAAAATTAACAATGTTTTCTTTGCTGTTTAAAATTGGAAACAATTCTTTTCAACTGAACAATTCAATTCGATCAACTATTTATTATCATACGTGAAATGTTGCCTGCTGGGAAATCCATCTTTGTTGTATAATTAATGTGAACTAAACTTATTTGCAATGAAAAAGTTTTCAAGATTAATTTTCATATTATCATATGGAATGAATGGAGCAATGAGGAAAAAACTGAACAAGGTGAAATAAAGTACCATACCTTCGTCTTTGATTTTCATTTTTTGCTCGTTTCCTGGTGTAAATTATATATATGCAACACAAGATGGAACAGTGAAATATACAGAAGGATGATTGTTTGAAGAAGAGAGGACGTTTTTGCGTGACACTAGGGCTAAAAATGCGTACGCAGGCACAAATGCTTGGCGCTTGTTCAGAGCAACAATAGTATGGAACTGTTGGGCTTGTAGAGTGAATACTGGCCTACAAGCTTGAGGGCAAATAAACGTTCGGTCGCGCGGCGCTACACTCCTCATTTATAATCTACTATTGGTCAGCGATTGGACAGTACAGTTGACTGACCAGGTATCCCGTCGACCCAGGCCATTATCTAATCGTCATGTTTGACTGTCCAAAGCACAGAGAGAGAGAGAGAGAGAGAGAGAGAGAGAGAGAGAGAGAGAGAGAGAGAGACGAAAAGCAATTAGAGGCCAAGTGAACTTTCTGCCAAGCCTTCTATTTGACCACGGACGGCTCCATAATCGCGGTGACCGTCGACCAGATTCAACTGTGCCTTCGCGGTCATTGTGCTGACCACTCGACCAGTGCCATCTGGCCAGTTAAGCTGAATGACGGTGGGAAAATAGCCATGCTTGCCTTTCTGATTGTCCCTCTGCACCTTCGGCAATTAACCGTTGCCTTTAATCGCTTCACAGTGAACGTGAACGCCAAAAACGTCACCAACATCCGCTGCTGGCGCCTGTTCAATCATCTTGCTTTGATCATCCGACACAAATAAAAAACAGTACACCTTGTCTTTCTGTATTTTTTTTTTAAAATAATTTTTCATCTTCAATTTAATACACGCATATTTGGTTAAGTTTGAGTTCAAATTTGACGTCAAACAAAAAACATCCCGTCTTTATTTGTATATACTGAATGAAAAATGATGCTTTAATTTATTCATTTTGCTTTACTTTTAAGAATTGCAAAAAGAAAAACTACAGTAAAACTTTTCCTTCTTCTCCGGAAACGGAAGAAAAACAATCAATGCTTAATGAGACAACAAGAAATTGTAAGCAAATGCAAATGCAAATGCAAACAATGAACATTTGTGCAGTGTTATGCTGAAGCATTTTATTTATCTTAATCCTCATTTAATCCTTATCTGCAACACTAGTCCAAAGTTATGAATGAAATGATTATTATATTTGAAAAGATTATATTTTTCAAATTACAAATACACATTCCAACAACAAATATGCAAATAAAGAATAATATCACAATTACTATATATATATATATATTTATTATTATTATTATTTTGAATTGCAACAAATATATATAAAACAGTTTTAAAATATTTTCAACTATTTGCTTTTATTTTTGTTTACTTTTTTTTATAAAGAGACATATTCAAAATTTTTTGCTAAAATTAACTCAGCTAAATGATGGATTAGTGTTTTTATTCAATTCAGTATAAAATTCAGTGTTTCCAGTTAACATAAATTTTCACTGCTGATCAGACAATTCTTCACTAAATGCATGCGCACGGCTGTATGTGTTTCATCATTTCAAATTAGGTCACGGTACACTCGTTCAATTAACTTCAGTATTATCAGACTTTTTAATCATGGAATAAGTGTCACGGTAAAACAAGCCAGTTCTTCCAGCTAAATATCTCTCCCCCTCTTTCGAATGCATAATCAACAAAAAACAATTTTAATTTTCAACAATACAAATTCCTGCATCATCACTTTCACATTCGAGAAAAAAAATTCATCTAAATTTTCCTCTAATTAAAATAATTACATTTGGAAACGTGTCGGATGAAAAAAATTATATATACACACAAATATATATATATATATATTTTTTTTTTTTTTTTTAATGACATCATCATGGCATGACAAACCAAAAAATAAAATAAAATCATCATTTATTTTTTCCTTGAGTTTTTGCATACACTTTTTTATTTAAAGTAAGAAAAACAATCTTACATTAAAATGAACATACGTTCCATACATTTGTACGAATGTTCATCTAATGTTAAAGTCTGTAAGTGTAGTTTGAATTTTAAGTTGGATATGCGTTGTTGTATTTTAAAGTAAAAATTCAAAATTCATTCATTTTGTTGATTGCAAGATGCATTGTTCATGCCATCATGCAAAAAATTTAATAAACAGAACTTGTTTATTTATGAAAATCAACATTTTACACTTCCATTCAGTATTGTAACAAATTGAACTTAATCATTCTTTAAATTGTATTATGCTATTCACAGAACCGGGAATTGCTACTTCAGGTTGAAAAAAAAAAAATAAATCAGAGTAATTAAAAATAAAAAAAAACTTTCAGTTATTCATTATTGGACAATTCTAATAAGCACGTACACATAATTGTTTTCATGCATGATGCTGAATGAATAATAAACTACAGTAAGATAAAAGAAATGCAAGTTTTTAATGCGTTGTTTTCCTGATTCTTGATCTAATCTTTGAACAACAGTGACTATTTTTCAGCTTTGCTGAATATTATTAATAATTGAGAAAATCTAAAATTAATAATTTAGACTTCCTGTCTGTTCATTTTATAAACTAATATGAAAATGAAAAGTGTGAAACTTGACAAGTGAAAACGTGCTTTACAATAAATAATCTGAGAATTGCTTTCTAATCATCCAACATCTATTGATATCTATCAACAGAACTATTTTATCAAATATCAAAATACTGCGGCAGTTGTTAATGAACAACAGTTACCCAATACAGTTTCACTGCAGTTTATTTTTAAAATGTCTCAGGCTGGTAATAAAATAAAAGATGAAAAGAGTAAAATAACTGCGTTTATGTCTTTTTTGCAAAAGATAATCATTTAGCTGTTTAAGAATAAGAAATTTTGTATAATATTTATCAATAAACGTGCAAAATATTTCTCAGTTTGAGCATAACTTTTTCAAAACTGGTTTTTAGTGAACGTCGTCATCATTTGGAAAAGCAAATTAATGCACGCCAAAAATTGTACTGCCTATCTAATGAGTGGAAAATCACAAAGTGCATGACGTCACAGGAAAAGTTAAAAGACACAAACAATAAATATATTTTTCACAATTATGCAGAAATATTTTACAAAACAAAAAACATTATTAACTTGAAATAAACGACGCTGCAATCTGTACAG
>JYDV01000044.1:104961-124961 GCA_001447645.1 Trichinella pseudospiralis
GTACCTTCATTTTTCTTTCTCTTTTTTTCTTTTACATAATTAATGTTTATTCTAATATATCTAACATGTTTCAATTGGTGCTGCTGATTTTATTTAAATATTTCACTGCGCATTCAAGATGCAATAACTTTACAATAATGCAAAAGAATCATGAATATCAATGAACAAAAATTCAAAGATTTCTACAAACACTTATAATAAATAACAACAGTCGTTCAGTTTGATATTAGGCTTTTCTCTTTTAATTGTGGAAAATTGCCAATTTGATGCAAATTTTGATTATTTTCAATATCGAGACGGCATGATCTCTTTTCCACTTTCTGTTTCATAAGCTGAAATATCAGTCAAACCTTCACTTGAATCACTTGAATCTTTTATTGGATAATAAATTAGTAGTTAAAATTAAACAGAATTGAAATTGTTGCTCTTCAATAATATTTGCTATTTCCAAAATGTTTACTTTTAATGCTTGGACGAGTTTTTTCCTTTTCACAGCACATTACTTCCTTGTTTGGGAGTTGTTGAACTTTAACAGAAAGTCATGCAAAATTGAAGCGACAATATTTAAATTACTTGCATACACACACAGCAATGAAATATATATATATATATATATATATATATATATATATATATATATCTGTGCAAATACTTTTTAGAATGACTGCCTCTGATGCGTTAGCGTTAGCAATTTTTTGACACTGATGCTATGCCTATGCCTATGCCAGTTTATGTATAATCACTGAATAGTAACGTTAAACTGTTAAATGTGCTTATAATACATAATCAAATTGATCATCAAAACAGAAACGTAATATTATTTCATAAAAATTCAAGATTTTTATAAAATTTATACATATATTTATAATTCCATTACTGAATTCAATATTTGAACTGCAATTGCCTACCAATTGCACTGTACTGTTTAGAATATGAATAATACAATTTTTAATATACATCCTGATACAGTATACAATTTTTCTCTTCAAAACATTAAAATGCATGAAAGTTATATTTCGGTGATAAATAATAAATGCATATGAATAAAAGGAAACTTTAACATTGATTTGTTTTCAACTCATGTCATGATAGATCATGTTCACATTGCAGGTAAGTGTCGTAGCAAAAAATAGAAACAATTAATCTTTTTAGAATTTTAATTTGAAAATCCTTGTCAAACTTTTAAATATATTGTAGTGTCAGAATTTTGAAATTAATAAATTTTTGAAACTTTCACATATTAAAATTTAAAGTGGTTTAAATTCTTTTGTTTAGTTTCAAATAACAAATTACTTGATGCTCGGTTTTGTTCTTTAAATACAAAATGGGCTGCTTAAGATAAATTGATGTTTAACTAAAATCTACTTGTCTCAGGGAAGAAACATTTAATCAACGTCACTGGTATGTATAAATAAATTTTACAAATTTTTGTAAACAATTTTTTAAAATTATGTTTTCATTCACATAAATAAGGTAAAAATTAATCATTATTATAAAATAATATTTTCTACTTCATCAGAAGTAATGCTGATCTTTTTTTATTTAGAGAAAATTAGCAGAAATAAACTGTTAATAATCTTGTCAGAGAGGTTTCTTTTCACTTATTCCATGATTGTTTATTATGCCGTTTTAATTGTTGAAACTGCATAAATTTTCAGCTTTATTTTTTAAATAACATTGAACACTTTCAAAAAATTTCTAAATATTTTATGCAATAATGGAATGAAAAGATTTCCATATCATTTTCAATAGAAGGCGGGGCAAAATACGTGCTACAGAGTTTCAGAAAACTGGTCGCTGCTTTTGATTCACTTGAAACAGGTCATTTTTAAAATTCCAGTTTGCTAAGAAATTACTTAGCACAATGTAATAAATTAAAATTGAAATAATTATTTAAATTTTAATACTTTATCCTTTTCAAAGAAGTTTTACATGACAACAGACTATAAAATATAGTCAAAACTAATTGGTGATGTTCATTTTGCGTTTAGAAATGAAAAAAAAATTTCAATTTTTATAATTTCACATTAATGTGGTTGAAATGAAAATTGAACAAACATTTTACTGTTTTACAAATGCTGCATTACATTATAAATCAAACAAAAGATTTAGACAATTTTAAAAATTATGAAATTAAAGTTCTGGAACGGCAGTTTAACTACGGAAAATACAGTAAAATTCACAAATTACTTCAAATGCTAATTTGCATATTTTAAACGTAATTTCATAATCAAAAGCAGTTGAAATATTATTTTTTAAAAATCACAGTTTTAGCGTTCATTACTTTTTACGTATGCTTGTTAAAAAAGAAACTAGTAAACCAGTAACTGCTTGTTTGTTTTCTATTCTGTTTTAAAATGTTGAAATGCTTGCATGTGTAGATAAATAGCAGTAGCTTTTACAGCAGTCAGTGGCGAACTATTTTTTATTTTCTTTCCTGTTTTGCATTTTCAATTATTCAATTCTCGTTAATATCATCACTTTATAGTGAACTTTAAATTCACAATGAATGATAAATAAAACTCACTTTTATATACAGTATAACTCATTGAAAAAATACCGTCTTTATCAAAATTATTATACTAAGATATTTTAATAAAATCTACCTCAAAATTCAATAAAACATTGTTTTCCAAAACAACAAACGCGACTGCGCTTCATTTTTATGCTGCAAACAAAGTAAAAGGCATTTTCTGACACTATCTTCAAGTTGAGAAAATGAAAACTTGACGGAAAAATTAATCAATCATAAAACTCAATTTAAATAAAATGGATAAAATAATAAACAGCTAATAAAACTGTAATTTGTCTATTACACAGTAAGCATGGTTCACAAAGCATAACTGTTTTGTTGACATTATAGTTATATTTATAAATTGAAGAAATAAATTCATTAGCAAGCTAAAACTAAATGCAAAAGTTCATAAGCAGTTCATAGTTTTAACTTTTTGACTACCACAATAATCAGTTTGATTAAACTCTCTTACATGCAGTCTATTACGCAGTGTTACCTGAAGATCAATTGACAGTAACATAAATCTACGTATCATTCAATTAATCAGTGCAGTCTTGAATTCATTTCTCAACAGCGTTAAATGTTTTTATAATGCGCATCGCAATTATATGAATGAAATTGCTGCCATACTCAAACATTAATTGATCTTGCTCAGATATGATTTTCATTACTTTATGTGCTCCATTAACTGAAGGTTAAACTAAATGTCAAAAAACAAAACTGTAATAAAAGGTAGTATTCTTTTTTTCTGGGAGGGGGTGGGGGAGGGAGTCAAAAACAGTTTTAAGCAATTTCAAATTTAATGACTACAATCAACAGACTGAGATACTTTAGCCAGCGTTGCGCAAAATTTCAGCGAGCATTAATTAACAAAACAACAACTTGAATAAATGTCCTCCAGTGTTGTTGGTACATTGCCTATCTCATAACACAGAAAAATTGCCAGTGCTAGTGCAAAACCTTTTCAGTCATGATGCGCAATTTTAAGTAAATGAAACACTTTTGGTATTAAAATAAAATATTTGTTCAAACTGCACACACATGCGCAATATTTTCCAGTTTTTGGCAGTTCATCTTTCTTTTATTGTCAGGCCATTTCTATTATTCTCAAAGCACTCGCTTCACAACTGTTCGAAATGGCAACAAAACGTTTAATTTATTCATTTCAAAGAGATTTATCTTTTTTACGATCACTTGAAATGTATTCCCAACTCAGTTGTTATTTTAAACATTTATCGATATCAAATTGTCCCAATGTGCATGCAGCGCAAGTTTTTTCCCATTTAAAAAGCAATCATTCACAGAATAAAATGCTTGTTACTCATTAATTTAGCTTTTCACTGATATCAAACATGTGGCTATTTAATTGTATTTTTCTTTTTGTTCAACGATTGAATGCTACTATAAAAACAAACTTGAAATGTAGCATTTTGTAATAAAAATATATTCCAAAGCCCCCCAATATTGAATAAAAAGTCTATCACTAAAAGTATATTTGTCAATAAAATTGTTAAAACATTTTTTAAGCTGAATGAACATGAATTTGAAAAATTATAGACACAATGTTATTATGTTATATTAGTAATCTATTTTCAGCTGTATTTTTCAATCAATTACAAAGTATCGCAAATTCATCTGAATTTCAAAATCATCACAACATGTCATCTAATATAATATAATATAATAAGAGATATTCATTATGCTTACCTACAATTTCCAGTTGATAACTTTCGATATGAGATGTTGATGCTCTTCATTTCGATAACACTTGTATTTTTAATATTGATTTTCAAATCAACTAAATTTCCAAAGTGACATATATTGCTACAGTTATGTAAATATATAAAAATTATATACTTCTCTGTATATTTTCCACAGTTTAGTATAGCTTGAAAATATCTAAAGATAAAAGGTTATAGTAGTAGATAAGAGAAAAACTGTTAATTTCTGACCAGCAAATTCAGTTAGCATAAAATTTCCTTCCCAAGTTATAAAACCACAGATGCACACAGCACAGCACAGCATAGCATAGCATAGCATAGCATAGCACAGCATGCTTGGCCTTCCGGTTATCGATGATGATTGAAGAACAGAACTGAAGCACCAGTATGTGCTGCCATGATGATAATAAATTGAGCAACTAGCCGTAAAACTGAAAGTAATACAGCAGCAGTAAGTAAACTATGCAAATGCAAATGGCAAAATGCTTCTTTACCTTACGTCGAATAACCTAATTTTCAATCAGTAATATCGTGTGAATTTTATCAATTGGAATGGCTTATTTATTGCACTGCACGTTTCTGTTTACATTACAAACAACATTATGCAAAATAGTATTGATATGTAAATTTTTTCCGTTGAATAATACAGAAAGAACTAACTTAGGCTCGTTTAAACGGTTGTGCATAAATTAACATATTAGCGTAGTCGTTCATTATAGCTTTCAGTAAATATTTTTTAGTGTAAACTTACTTTATTAAAAACATTTTCCAGAAAAGCAGATGCACTGTTGAACATTTTGTTGAATAGAAAGTTTTTTCTCATCAATAATGAATGAATGACGTTGAACGCAACGAACAGACACAAGCTTTACTACGTACGAAAGGGGAAAATTGCCGAGACACAGCGCATACAAGTATGACAAACGTATAAAGTCATTCAGTTGCTTCTTGAGGCTTATTAATCAAGGGGCAGTTGGCGATATTGTTTATTTCAAGGTTCAAGGCAAAAACACAAGCAAAAACATGATTATTAATTATTAAATAGTCAAACAGGTTTTTGTTGCAGATAAATATATAATAAGTATATTGGTTGGGTAATAATAGAACGGAGCATTGTAATTCAGTATTCCGTGAGTGAAAATGGCAAAAAAATAAAGAACTGAACAACATTATATAATCTGTTGTGAAAAGTGAAAAATTGTTTCAAATTTTTGAAATCTTTTCCACAAGTAAGAAAATTTTATTTGAAATGAAAATAAAATTTTTATTAAATAAGACTTTGCAAAAAAACATCTTTTAACTTTAACCTGCCTTGCCATGCAATAGGACGCAGTGTTATTTATATAAATAACAGAGCGGTGACATGTCGACTTTACGTCGACATTGTTAGACAACATTCAGACGAGCACTTAAAACGAACAGTTTCAAGTTTTGCAGCAGTTCATAATAAAGGTTTTAAAGTTTTAATTTCCAAAAGCAACATAACGAATAAACAACAGTTCATCAACTGTACAGCGTGTATAGTCCGTTGTCTTCAAAATAAGCAATGTAAGAAAAACTAATTTAAAAAAAAAAAAATAGCGCATAATATGTAATGAACACCACTGTGAAAAGCAAACAGAGCTGTTAAACAATAATGATATATCAAAGGTTGGGAAACAAACGAACGAATAAAACTGTCATAAAAACAAAGAAACGGAGCTCGCACTGGCAAAACCAAAACGTAATCAACCAATCCAATGCAAGGCAAAATCTAAATAATGGCGACCACGACAATAATATACTGCAGGAGCAAAAAAATCTGCAATAACCACACAGCTTCATTATATGACAGCACAATTCGAAATGTACTATCAGCAAAAAAGCTTTTCAATTCTGTCGGCGATCAGGCGATTCAATCACAATCAACAATGGTCATGAAGAGAAAATTGCTAAGGCTTCTCAAATGAAGGTCGGTCAGATCGCAGCAGACCACCAACAGCGCCAGGTGCACCAGGATTGCCCAATAAGCTACCCTCCTGTTGCAAGCGACTGCAATGAAACGAAATAATATCATAAGATACGAAAACTGTACAGTTGTGCAAGTTGCAAAATCATAACAATAAACACTAACTACTGTACACGGTGAATAGGTTTGTTCGTTCTTAATTCTTACCGCATCATTTCATTATGCTGCATAGCAACTTGCTGCTGTGCTGTCATCAGTCGATCTCTTTCCAGCAACATATGACGTTGCATGTGCTCTTGTTGAAGCTGAAATGTGAAAAATGAATTCAAAAAAGTCAACAACAAATGATTAGCTTATGAATAGAAAAACAAAATGCAAAGTAAAAGCTCACCTGTTGAAGACGTTCAGCAGCAAGTGGATCGAGTACAGTGGCAGCGTGCATGTTAAGACCGGGTGGTGGTAAACCAGGCACTGATGCCATCAAATGACTAGCACCCACACCATTATCCAAAGCTGTTAACGCGCCCGGCGTAGGTCGAAACAGTGTAGAATATTGTTGCATCAACTGCTCAGCTGCAGTGGGAAATGCGGTTGCTCCAGCACCCCACAGCTGTGGATGAGGTGTCGCAGCTATGCTACTCGTAGTTGTCGATTCAGGTGCACCTGATGAGCTTGCAGACGAAGGGTGAATGTGCAAGTGTGTATGCGAATGGGTATGACTGTGCGTGTGGTGCTGAGTTGCAATCGCCGACAGAGCAGCTGATAGACGATCTATCTCAATTCGTAACATAGGATTACTTGGATACAGCTGTGCCAAACGTTCTATAAATGGCATAATAAAATGGAACTGTCAACATAATGATAATGAAAACTTTTACCAAGTTGCATTCGTTCGTGCAAAAGGCGGTCAGTCTGCACGCGGTCCAAAGTTGCCTGATCGATTACGTTCAATGGCAAGGAAGCTGCATTACTACCAGCTGCACCTGCAGAGCCTGCAGCAGCTGCTGCGGCTGCGGCAGCGGCAGCCATAGCCTGTGCTGAATTAACTGGAGAAAACTGACCGGGAAAGCCACCAAGCATCTGACGTGCGTCACCCCCTGCCATTGGACTGACACCGGGCAAGCCAATGTTACCCGCAGCAGCTGCTTGTTGATGTGACAACGGTGCAGTGCTTGACAATGAAAACAGTGACTTCGACAGTTCATAATCACGCTTTATCAAATCGTGCTGACGTTCACGTAACTCTTGCTCTAATCTGTACAAAATAAAATTGATTTAAATTCCCATGCGCCTGATGAAACACGGAATCAAACAAAAACTGAAATTAACAAAACAAAACCACCTAATAAAAGCGCAGTATTAATTAATAGTTGTGGTTCTTTTACGTTTCTGAGAAGCAGAACTTACCGTTCTTTTTCAGCTGGACCATAAAGTCCACTCAGAATACGATACTGCAAAACAGGATCAAGCAAAGCTGCCTGATGAAAAGACGGCGATCCCGGGGTACACGCGCTGGCAGCCGCAGATGCGTACTCTTTCAAGCGTTGCAATGCGGGTAGATCGTGCGACGACGCATGGAATGTTGT
Organism: Trichinella pseudospiralis; assembly: GCA_001447645.1. NCBI lineage: Eukaryota > Metazoa > Nematoda > Enoplea > Trichinellida > Trichinellidae > Trichinella > Trichinella pseudospiralis. Next base: position 112,732 of record JYDV01000044.1, read on the forward strand.
CATCGGAAGCATATTGAAATTATTTGGCAAGCCTGTACCAAAGGGAGATGCTGTTGCGTGCAAACCAGTACTTGGTGTTGTAACGGTCAGATTAGTTGGCGCTGACGTTGTTGTCAATGTAGTGGACGTAGAGGAGGATAAATATTGCGCATGTCGCTCTTTCTTCAAAAATGAAAGAAACAAGAAAAATATTTAACACATTCACATTCATAAAAAAAAGTTAGCACAGTACTTTTTCTTCCTTGATTTCAGTCTGCCGTCGAAGTGCTGCTTCTTTCTGCCGCTTTTTTGCCAGTGGTGAATCAGGCAATGGTACAAATATCAAATCTGTTCTGGAACATGAATTCGATGAGCCTCTGTACCAGTGACGACGAAATCTGAAAACGATAACAGACTTCATTTTGATCTTATCACCATTTTCATCAAAAATAACCATCAAATTCTGAAAGACTTTTCAGAAGTAAAAAAATCATCACTCACATTGCATTAGCACTGCGGTGACACTCTGTACCATCATCAATCTTCGGTTCAGGTTCTTTGGCTGCTGGTAATACAGAACCGTTGTAGTCTATGTCATCTTCGCTGTCGATTTGTTCATTTGGTTGTTGCTCTTTGAGAAGCATAACAGTCTCTTTAATAACACTACAAGCGGCTGAGGTAATTGCCGATGTAGTTGTGCATACTGCCTGACTGTTTTGACAAAGCGAATGCGCAGGAATGCTAGCTGCACTACTTCTACTGAGAAGACCAGACAAAACCAACGACGATGGTTCCTTGAGTACATTGACGTGACTGCTAGTAAGTTCAGATTGTAACTGTTGAGACGTCGAAGTCATTGCAAGCGGTGAAGATATCGGTGTGACAGAATGCTCCCGTTTGACAGTGACTAAAACCGAAGCTGCCGTTGTCGTTGTTGCTGTTGTCACTGTTGTTGTTAGGGGTGGTGGTGATAATGCATCAGTGCTTACAACTGCTGTGCTGACATCAGGGGCTGTTGCTTTGATCGTGGCTTTTTCATTCGTCTTGATCAGCTGCAGCTGTTGCTCAGCATTTTCAACTGGTAATATCGTGGACAGATTAGGACTACTATTTTCTGGCTTCACTGCAGTATCGCCATTGCTGATGGAAGATTTCCACTTTGGTGAATTTGCACTAAGACTTCCTCGAACAACACAATCAATTGACTCCTCAATTGACGGCGCCAACTTTTTTGGCGTTGCTGATCGATCGTTAGACAAAGGTGGACTAGAAACTGATGAACTGTGATCAGGAGTAATGTCATCATTATCACTAGCTGCGGCGCCGTTGTTATTCGATTCAGACGTCGTTGAATCAGTAGTGCCTGTCGGTTCTGCTGTTCCGGTTGCCTGGGACTTCTTCGTCGATCGTTTGGTCCCAGCAGATACAGTCGCATCTACAGTAGACAGAGCGGGTGACGTTTTTTCAACCTTTCGTTTCTTTCCACCACCTTTTGCTCGGGGTAACTTCTAAAAATAAGTACTCATTGTCATCACAGAGACAAATTTCACAAAGCACACACCACCTTTGTTTCTGGCAATTCCGCTGCTGTGATACTGCTGCTTGTGCTGCTAGTCGAAGCGCTGCTGGGACTTTTTGGACCAAGAGGCTTGTCGTTATTACCGTTGCAAGACGCACGTGAACTGCCCGCATGACGAGTTTTCTCTAATTCAGCTGCTGTGGGTGTAACTGCATGTCGACGAGAAGCAGCTGACCCGTAATCTTTATTACTGCGCCGAGTACGGATGCCACCAGTATGGTTCATCTCTTCTAATTCTTCCTTCACTGGCTTGAAAAGCACCGATGGTGGTGTACGAGGTCTAACCACTGGACGCAGTTCGCCGTACTTTTTAAAATGCAATCTGCATTCTGTGCACAACAATGTTCGCTCTTTGCCGGCGTGGTGCCAGTTTTTGGAATCTATGAAGGATTCAAAAGTTAATAAATGCCAGACATTATGACAGTTGAGCAATTGTTCTTTGATCAATTATCTACACTTACTGGTTGTATAACAATGATGGCAAGCGTACACGGATGAATCTTTGGAATTCGATTCGTCTGAGTCACATTCATTTTCACTAGCTGAGCTCAGATCCACTATAACAAAATTTAACATTTAATACATAAACGTTTAAGTATAAGTATATTAGCCAAATAACGCATAATGTACAAAATTCTGAAGACGTTGGCCGAGAAGCAGCTCGACTACTGCCATTCGGTTTCACCCGCCTTAAAACAGATGTTTGTGCACGACGATGGCGTGCTCGAGGTCGCTGATGCAAAGCCGATGGATACTTTTTCCAGAGGTAATAATACTCAACCAAATCAGCCTACAATAACGACAGTTTAATATATATATATATATTTGTTCTCAATGAACTAAAATAAACTGAATAAATAATTCCAAATGACAAAATATCATCAAGTGATGCAGTTAAAAATTCAAAACAAAGGCGGCACTAAGTTAGACAGTGCAGTGAAACATGCATACATTAACTGTACATTAAAAGGACAAATACAAGGATACTACAAACTGAAATTACAAACATCTGCAATAGGAGTATAAGAAAACATACTGCCATCATAATAGATATTGATAACTAGCAAATTATAGAAACCATTAATAAAATTTTACATTATTAAAAGCAGGACTGATTTTTAGTAAATACAAAATTCGATTTATAAAATGGAAAAACAAAATCATTTAAGGCATATAAACTAAAAAAAAAAGGTTTACATGAAACTAATGCTGCCCATATGAGCAAATATAGATATGTGCGTATAAAGTCTACAAATAATTACGATGCTTTCATTTCTCAAACATGTTTTCGTCTGAAACATCCTAATAAAAGAGCATTCTAAATTAACACAGATAGAGCATGACAAAAAAGAATTGTATAAAACCATTCATGTGTGAAATAAAATGTTAGCAAAAAGTAAGTAATTCGTTACACTCTGTCAATGGTGGTTCTCAAATATGCTCAATACGTAAACAGAAAAACAATAAGTAAACTGTCAGTGCTAGATAAAAGCAAATACTGCTGACTTGTCTGTCATCATAACAATTAAGTTTGCATCCCAATAATCAATGTCAAGCTCAACTTCCAAAGGTAATCATTCACCATATAATTCAATTTAATTTATTTTATACAACAACGTTTCATGACACTAAACCTGTCACATGTCCCTTCATTTAAAAACGAAATTCATCAAAAAAACCCGTTAAAACAAATATACACAAAACAACGTTGTTGTAATGTTGTAGATTTCGAAAAGTAGTAAACAGAACAAAAAACATCCTGCTGAAAATAATATATCACTGGAGCTTTACTAAGCAAAATCTGCTAGTCTTTTTCTTCTTTTTATATTTTTAACTGACTTTATTGCTTACCGTCTGTTTGTGCGGCAACAACTCTTTGCGTATCTTAAAAAAGTTTTTTCCATACTGCTTCAACCCTTTGACAAATTTTTTCTAAAACAAGCAGACACCTCGTAATAAAATTAAAGTAAGATCGCCTTTATTTTGGGTTAGTTAAACAATTTTTACCGTTTCTTCTTCTGACCAGCGCTTATCGGCTGACAATGGCAATGGATTTTTGACAAGCTCTTGTAATGCTTTACCCGTGTCGTAATCGTTTCTGTGCAACTAAAAGAAAATGTTCGTTTGCCGTGACCGCAGACAGAAAATTTCGCTTGAACACTGTTTTAACTGTTAAATAACTCACCGCATTGAATGCGTTGATGGTTATCTGATCTCGGGCCGCAGCCAGACACCCGTCTTCAGTCGAACCGCTGTCACACATACCAGCAAAAGCAGCCATACTACTGAAACATGTTCACTTACTTTATCGCTTAGATATCATAAATTTTTGTAAAAAAAAAAAAAAAAAAGACGCACCGAGCTGCTTGCAAAAATACCACCAAGTCTGAGTCCGCAATTCGATTAGGTGCCCATACCAGTGTCTCTCTTGCAGCTTCTTCCTCTTCGCAAGAATCATTGTCTGATTTGTATTCAGGCAGTCGGGCTTGATACGTGAGCCCGACACGAATTTCTCCCTGAATAGTCGCCAGCCTGTTGGTTTCTGGATTATAACCGAGAATGTAATAAAAATGATCTGGATGTGGCTGAAATTCACGCGCTGACGAGATCTCTTTATAATGCTGTACGTGAGACTTGCCCCTAAAATGACAAAACACTTTAACAAAAACTTTAAAAGTAGAAACAGTCTCTGCAACTCTGATTATACGTGTGCAATTTTTTGTAAAAAATATAATTCATTTCACATTTGCTAAGTATAGTCGGCCTTCAACGTGCGAATTACAAAACCGACAAAAAGATAAATCCTATTTTTTAGACCCTAGTGTGTATGTATGCTGTGAATCTGCAGAAATGCAGGAGTGAATCCACATAACATAATGTTCCACAGCATAACCGTAGCGATAACGACTTAACCAAACTAGAAGGCTATACAACCGCTACTAATGCTAAGATGAAAAATAAAGAGACATTAAACTGCACGGAAAGGAGACGCTGCGAACGGGAAGTTAGCTTACGGCAGCACCGGTCCCACGAATCCGAACGCTTAAAAACTAGTCCGGACATGTCCAGACTTCCGCTTTCATGCTAGCACAGTCCAAAACAGCGTGAGAATAACGCAAAATTTGAAGAAATACGTAATGCGCGAAGCTACTATAGTTACAAAGTTTTTTTCGATAACAATGTATTTTAAAAAAGATGCGCCGGACAGTTCTGGCAACACCAACAGAAGATGCATACAAGAACACACCGATGATATTGACTGTTTGTTATACACTCAATCAAAGGAATAAAAAAAATAATAAATACGGGATAAATGTTTAGCATGCAAATCAGTAGACGGTCCGTGATATCGCTCGCAGCTTTCAGGCAATTGTGCAGGATTATAAGGCACAGAGAGGGGACGGGAATGTATGAATCAAAGCGGCAAGTATTCGCGTAAATTTGATATCGCGCACATATTGCGAACGTTGAGGGTCGACTGTTGTATAAATTTATACTAGCAATAATTTCTGCTATGCTATATTGTTTTTTCAAAACAAATTTTCAAAAAATTTCATCAACTACAACGGAGACAGTGCATACATAACAAACAATTTCCAAAGTAACACTGCCTAAGTAGCCGGAAAATAAAGCATACACATATATGCTTTTGAAATTTCTATTCCAAAATTGTACTCATTTCTGTATTTTTTTTTTCTTCTTCATTAAGCATCATCAGAGATTTATAATTATAAAAATCGTGTGAACTATTTATTAAAAAATCTAAAACAATCTGCCTGTTGGAAACTGCATTCTGTTGCAATAAAAAGAAAATAATAATGTTCGCCAATTTGATAGCTGCAAATAAATTGCAATCATCATAAATTGCTAATAATTAGTACACAGATTTTTAAAACAGAACAAAAAACTTGAAAATCCAAGCGCATTTATTCAGTTCATTTGCTCTCACATTTTGCTTCAGTGATGTTCGCAGAAATAAAAGTAAACAAAAATGAAACGAACATAAGCTTATAAGCAGTGAAAGTGAAAATTGCACAAGACAAAAAGCAGCAATACACTGAAACTGAATAAGCACAACAGTAGCAGTAACAGTGCACTAAACAAAATGAACAGAACATCACTTTTTGCTACCAAACTAACTGCATTTCATATAATTAATTTAAACCATCAGAAAAAAATAATAATAAAATAAGCTGATGAAGTTCAACATAGCATGCATATGCATGCACAAGAACGCGCTTGAAATGACAAAGCAACTAACGATTGAACGCTTGACGATTGAAAGCAAACGTTTACATACTACGCCACCTGTTTTCTTCATCAATGCATATATCAAATGAGTTAGTTTGACGTCAAATTGGTGAATTAACTGTTCTGAAAAGAAAACTCCACCTATGATTGCAATCTTCAATTAACGCTTTAGAGCTGAACAACTTTTCTCATTATAACGAAATCAAAATACAACAGCAATGAACACAACTTGCCTTCTAATTTTGACTGTTGTATTTTTTTAGCGTAAGTGGAAAAACTGTTGAGCATAATAATAATAATAATAATAATAATAATACTGTCCGTCTCCTCTAGTAACAATTTTGAAAATATTGAATAAAGTAAATTGTAAATTTTAGAATTAAAAAAAAAAAGTTGCAGAAATCTACAAAAGCCACACATTGTACAAGTACATCAATAAAACAGTAGCATTAACATAACAGTTTGAATACAACTGAGAAAGAAAAAACTGAAAAGCAGCGGTATATATTTAAAAAAAAAAAAATTGCTTTCTTGCCCATATCACTGACTGGCCGACACTTACTACTAACTGACTGACATATCACTAAGCAGCAACACGTGATTTGCACTGTCGCAATAAACGACATTCAACTGATTCAGTCGTCTAAAATTTGTCTCCTCAATAAAATGCACTGTGCTGTTAGCTTAATGCACTTTGGTTTCTGAATACAAAAAATAAACACCACTTATATTTGAAGTTATTCATCATAAACATTATCTATTTTTAAGCTTTTTTCAAATTTACAATAATAAACAGTGTCGCTGCTTATAATAATGTTCAACGCAATGCAACAGCTATTTATTTATTGATTGTAAATTGTACTTCAATATAAATTGCATTGTTATCAAAATTATGATGCTACGTTTATTTTGCATTCATTCAAGCAATACGGCAGAAATTATATATTGAAGAAACCACTGTTTTCAAACTGACTGAAATTTTTTTATTGTGCAAAGAATTGAATGAATGAATGAAGTGCGTTGTTACATTATCTCACTTTCATCTCATTTAGTGACTGCGTGCGAAAATTAATCTATGCAAATTAAACAGATTACGGCGATAAATGTCAACAAATAATGTCTAGTCAAATTGAAACTATAATTGTAAGCAACAAATATTTGCAAATAATAAAAAGAAACAAAACAGAAACAAATCGATGCTAACAAAAATTAAAATCTGGAATTTGTGGTGAGCATTTGAAAAAAAGCCAACACAGATGTAAAAAGGTTAAACGATTTGTTCAAGAAAACAATGTAATTTTAAACCTATATTTAGAGAATTCCCTTAACAATTAATGTAACCAACAATTCTATAAACGGCAAATCAACGCCAACGTCATAGTAGCTTGCTGATAAATAATCTGTGAACAACCAAGTCAACGTGGCCGCTGCGTTTAGCAAATATTTGCATTCTAAGTAGAAAACACTCACACGTAATGTCAAATGCGGACAAAATGTTAAAAGAAAATTTTAAATATATGAAACCAATGGCGCAAAAAATCAATCAAATATTTGAAAAACAATGCGCAACTTCTTCTATATTGTTGCTGATGATCACTGCTATATATATAAAATTGCTTCTATAAGACAGTTACCAACAGATATGCTTGTCAAAGTATGCTTGCTAAACAAGCAACATTTGTTAACCTAACCCCCTACTGATATAACTAACTTGATAACACACAACTGCAAAAGACAACTACAGTGTTCTAAAACTATAATCTATCATAAATCTAATCCTTCAGAAAAGATAAAAGGCAAACAAACAAAAACAAACAATGAATGATAGATGATTAGTCATTATTAAGCAGATTGTTGTTTTTGACAAAACAAAGGTCAGTGAAGTCAAAAATAAAAGTAGCATTTAAAGCTTCATGGTTAAAATTTAAATTAAAAAAAGACAATACAATGCAAAATGTATCAATCTTTCTCACAAATAGCAATATTGAATAGTTCAGGCAGCCTGCTTGTCAGTTCAAGCTCTCAAAGAATTTTCTATAATTAAACTCTGCTAAACAAAGAAAAAATTTCCATAGTTATCGGTTTCTCATTTACAATGCATTATATATAAAACTGCTTACGCTAATGCTGAGAAATGCGGAAAAAAGCAATTATTTATAAATTTTCACCGTGCTTTTTCAAAAACGTCGTGTTCTCATTATCTATCTATCTATCTATCTATCTATCTATCTATCTATCTATCATCTCTAAGGAACAAATTAAGACGTCAACAAATGGTATCCACTTTCATTCGTGGTAAAAAGTGAATTTTCCATTCGTCTAAAAATCATAACTAAACAAGTTGTCTGTCTTCTTACTTTATAAGCAAATGCGTTTGCTTGCGTCCGTATTTTTAAAATAATTATGTAAAACTACCAACTCAAGCAGTGCAGCTATTTAATTAGGAAAAGTAACAATTTACAAACAAACAGAAACTGCAACACTATTTCCATTTCAAGCAAACAATTATAAAATAGGCAACTCCTCAATTTTCAGTTCTTGCTTTTCCATTAAACTGATAATATCCAGATAATTATTAGACAATTAGGCAATCACGAGATGTCATGAGGAAGTTCCGTAGTGAAAAAGAATTAATTCTTTCTTTTTTCTTTTTTTTTTTTTCAAAACATTCAAAAAAATTTTAATGCATACATACATACTCTCCAAAAACCTCCAAACTATTTATGCAATAAAAAAGCTTACATTCAAATGAAAAAAAAATGTTGAATTAATTATATCAATCATAAAAAGCTGTTTGTTTGTTCAGTTTCTTTAGTGTTGAGTCTGGCATTTTCTTCTATATAAATTTTTCTTTGCTATTGGCAAAATGCTGAATGCAGTTATTGAATAAATTAAGTAAAAAAAAAGTCAAACATTTAAAAATTAATGCCTCTTTCTACGCAATTTATCCCACGTAATAGTAGCTCAGTCTTATTGAAAAAATTACAGTGCAAAAGTTCTGACAAAGTGATTGTAATGCATGCTTAAAAATTGATCTTGTCCAATTATTTTGATAATGCTATACAATTATTATTGAAATGAGCAATGTAAAAAAAAAATAATAATAATTTATTCATAAAATGAAGTGAAACAAACTTAAAAATTTCTTTGAGTTTAATTAAGAGAGTATTATTGTACAATTAAACAAAATTATGAAAAGAAACTTCCGACCCATATCAAAGAAAGCAATCGACCTCTGCTTGTTGGTCGTTTTGTCAACGTGTAAGCTTTACACTGCCGTAAACTGAGCGAGTGATCGATGCGCGTGAAGCTACAAAAAGCCAGTACGCGCATAAGAAACAACAAGCGGCGTTTAATTTGCGCTCACGGAGCTTTAGTTCAGACGCGCTTAACGCGAGCTAGCAATTCAATTTCCCCTAATTCGTTCAAGCGCGTCCTCTACAGCCGCACCATCCAGCATGCACAATCATAATGGAATCAGGCGGGGCTAGTCAATCAAAGCGTCAGACATCGATCTAACTATCATCTTTTTTATCTTCATCTAAAAACCTATCCGCTGGTTTTAACATTAATACGCATAATCAACCAACTTTACACACAAATATTTTACACCTATTTCTTCTTCACGCATAGTTCATTCACATTCAACTGATTAAAAAGAAAATAATAATAAGAAGAAGAAGAATAAATTTATCATAATCTGTTATTTTTGTTCAATAACAAAATCTCATACTTACCGGAGGGCAGCAACAGAATAGGTGTCGACAGCGTCAGAAATAAATATTTCTCGATTCTCTTTTACCACTCCTTCCGGGTTAGCATCATCTAAAGCCAGGCCTAAAATGAAAGCATAACAAATTAATCGGCGTATAGGCGGATCACACACGACGCGCAAACACTACAATATAAACTTAGCCAGTTTGGCAAGCAGAGACACACTAATTGAATTGAACTGAATTGAATTGAATCTAACAGAAACGCTGCACAACGTTGTGCAAACAAAAAACAAGCCTGCTGCATTAAACAGAATTATCTGCAATTATTAAGCAGTGTACGATTGCACAATAAAATCTACCTTGAATAAAAAAGAGCTATTCATAATATCAAACTCATAACAAATTCATTGGTAGTTGATTTGCTGATTTTTAGGGTCAGTTTATAGCAACAGAAAATCAATACAGTCAACGGTCAGATGCGACAGAAAAGCAATGCCGCTGTTTTATCGATTGATCCGGATGCTGCAGGAAGTGAATGAAAAGGAAGCAAGCCTTCTTTTTATTGATAAAGAAAGATCAATTGCTTGCAAATTAAATTACATGTACAAAAAAAAAAAAAACAGTAAAGCAGTAACTTTACATAATATGCATACTGTGACAGAACTGTTTGCTTCATACTGATGATCATGTAAATTAATACAGAAACTTAATACATGACAAAATAATTTTTTTACCAAAAGGAAACTAAAAATAAAAATAAAAACTACCTCAAATATGGTTTGACAAATAATTCTTGATAAAACAAATCTTTAAAAGTTTACTGTAACTGATAACGGCAAAAAGAAAAAGAAAAAAAAAAAGAAAATAAACCTCATCAAAGCAGAAAAGAAAAGAACATCACGTTAAATGACCATTCGTTAGATAATTATTGATTGTTAATTTCTAATCAAAAGGTAAATATTATCAAAGCATACAGAAGAAACACGGAAAAAATAAATAAAAAGCAAATCTACAGTAAAAAAAGAAACAAACGTCAACATGTTCGTTAGCGTTCATTTCATTTAATCAACAATGATTTAAATTATCACTAACATTAAATAAGCACACCAATAAAAACATCTGCATCATAATTTTAAAAAACGTTGATCACTGTTTGGATCATGGATCGGCTTTGCATGTGGTAATAATATTCAGCGCCAGGCATGCCGACGACACTTGGACGACCCCGCTGAGACAACAATGACACGTGCCTTTCCCGAAAGTGATTATAAAAGCAGAATCAATGAGTCGAGCAGCGATTCGAATTAGTGGCCAGGCAACAGCTTGCACTGCAATCCCTACAAGCATGCTTTCAATACATGCATTCTTCTTCATATTAATCCCAGTACCCACGTGGACAGCTATTGCCAATGCTTCAGTATTAAAGACCAATGCAAACTAGTATCATTGCATATAAAAACACACAAGTACAAGTAAATGCATACTGTTAACTTTTCCAAAATGATGCAGTCAGATGTTCATATTTAAAAGCAATATCTACTGATTGAATATGTATATTTGACCATGCATTGTATGATGACATGTGCTTTGAATAAGTATTGCTAGCAAAATTCATGCCCGCAGTTTTTTATTCTTCAAATTTAAACATTAATTTATTATTACGTTAAAGACATTAATATTTTCGTTCCCAATAAGTAAACATTAATTAAGTAGAATTTGTCAGTAAACAATATTCACAACGCTCGCTAAAAGAATGCAAAAAAACGGTTTGCTTGTAAAACAATTTTACACTGATGTATAAAAAAGCAAAATAAATCATTTTTTAATATTAAAATTACATACCATCAAACGATGATACATACATATATTAGTATTCTTTCCGCTGACGCAGCCTTAAATTATCAGTAGTAAAAAATATCATGAATTTACCATTCACATTAGGTAAAACCAAAAAGTTTAAAAACTGGAAAAAATAAAGCTACCTTATTTAAATTCAATCAGCTTTTCAATCATTTTCACTCCAGTTTTGTTTCAACAATACGTAAAAATTATCTTGGTACAAATGACAGCTAACAATAAGCCTTACAAAAACACTTTACAGTAATTGTTTTAGCATGAAATTTATTTACTGAAACTAGTTCAACAGATTTGACTAGATTTAGAGTCTGTAATTAATATTTTTATTAAAAAGTCACATTGAAAATAATGACAAATGAATAGCTGGCAGCCATGACATTACACTAATAATTTTTCTTAATGCATTGCTGTTGTTCAACATAATAAGAAGAATATACACACCCGTTCAGAAATTTTTCTCTCTTTTTCATTAGTTAAAGACGTTCATCAGTTAAGATGCAAAATGCTGTACGTTCAAAAGCAATATATATATATATATATATATATATGTATGTATATGTAAAATTCATAATATGCGCGCAAACACTTTTCCTACGATAACAGATCGCAATGAGTAAAAAATGAGTTAAATAAGCAACAGTCGTGACTTGAATCAGTGCAGCAAGCAAAAGACTAAAATTTTATGTCAAATTAACAATCATTTTAATAAAAGCTGTGAACGATCGTAAAAAATGGTTCACGCATTTTCTGAACTGAAAAACATTAGGAATTGGAAAAATATTTTAAGCAGTTTAGTAAAAAGTTTGATCATAATGATACGGCAGATCTAGATCTAAATAATCGAAATT
>JYDV01000044.1:127461-173641 GCA_001447645.1 Trichinella pseudospiralis
AGTATCAATTATCCATCAATTAACGATAATAGAATTGCTATCAGATAGCCAATCATGCTGAACTGGCAGAACTAGCGACAGCATACAAATCAAACTCAACATGTAACAAAAGAGAACAAAGACACATCCTAATGAAACATTACTGACATTTAAAAAACAAATCAACAACATGAATGAAAAATTCACTTATTGACCAATGAAGTTCACAGCCAAAAAATATCGAAAGAAATAAACAAACATTGTATTGAATTGCATCAAAAACGCCAAAGTGCTGCAAATAAATGTATGTAAAATCAAAAAAAAAAAAATAATAATAAAACATGAAACGCAAACCAAAGAATGAGAAGCTTAAATTCTTTCTAATGATCACACTGCCATACGCTTGCGGAAAATGAACTGAAGCGTTGAGAACGCAATTAAAGCACACTGATCGATTTGGAATCAACAGCATTGTAAGAGCCTGTTAGAAAAACTGGTTGACTTGAACTTAATCATTGGTTGCTAAATCAACGGTAGCGTTCCGGCTCCAATGAGAAACAAAGTCCACCAGTGAAAATATCAATGTCATTGGTCATATTAGGCGGGTATAAATATATGCCTTAAAGATAGATACTTCAAAATCAGCCCATTCACCGTTTCACATGTCGCCCTTGTCTACATTTGACAAAGGGTACGCATATAGCAGAAACGAATACTTAAAAAGCCCATGCAAAAAATATGTAAATAGTTAGTTATTATACATGTTGAATTTACACAATGTATGAAAATGGTTTTTCAAAATCAGCAATTACATTATGACGTTATTCAAATAGGATATGATTAATAATCACAGTTAAACACTGCTGTTAGCGGTGAAAGGACAACAATATTTATAATTGTATGAACAGATGAAAACTGTGTTTGTGAAAGATTCGAATAGCTAGCCCTATTCAACGTGAAAGCAATCTGAGATCACACAAATCGAGATGTGTGATCATCATGAGCGGAAAATTGTGAAAAGAAAGAAACAACATCATGATGGCTAAAATAATCACATTGGTACAGGAAAATTATTTGCAAATGATCGAGAAGATAATTTAGAAATTATTTGTTGAAGATAAAAATAAATTGTAAAGTTGAAAAAAATATTCAATGTCATCCATCTATTATGCTGAACAACTTTTCACGCGTGAAAACAAATTGCATGTGTAAGCAGCAACCTTTTTCAATGAAATTTCACATGAATAAAAAGTAAAAGAGAAGCCAAGCGTGCAATTCTGCCAAATCACCAGACAATAAATACACTAGTGCCAAGGTCGTTCAATCGATGAAAGACCAATCGCTATCAGCTATTGCGGCCATGTCACAAAGACAGATTAGCACAAATGCTTATAGTGTAGAATACAAAAAAAAAAAAACCAGTCTCTGCAAACAAAGTATTTGCTAGTAAAAACATTGTTGCATTTCACTGTAAAAGAAGATTGTCTCGCAGAAGATATTTCAAGAAAATATTCTGCCTCCTCGCAATGTAAAGTGTTCTTCTGCACTTGAATCACCAAATGTTGCGTTAAAATTTTTACACTATTCAATGCTGCTCACAACGTTCCAATTTAAAAATATACAAATAAACATCTTTATCAGTGAAAATAGTTTTTTAATAAATTGAAACAACAAAAAAAAAATAACTCAAATAAACACTTATATGCAACTTATTTTAAGCAAATAATTTTTGAAATTGCGAAAAAAACTGACAACAAGAAAAGCTACATATATCAATACATTTTGTGAAGCATACAATGCATTAAAGCTGTGGGAATGTAATCATTATTGGCAGCTATATTGATTTTTAAAATCAGAAACACTTAGCCAAGTATAAATATTTATAAAAATTAGAAGAAAAGTGTCATTGCAGAAGCTCTACCTAGAAAAGATTAAATCATTATTTTAAAATAACATATTAAATGAATTTTGAAGTACAAACTGTACGCATCAGTCAATGGCATTTATAACATGAATCTATGCAATAAAAAAACTTGTAACTTTTTCTCAAAAGAAAAAACATATTAAGCTGCTTTCAACTCAAATTTCATGAACAATGCAACCAACATTATCTGAGGTGGAAAAGTTACACAGCTATGCAAATGAGCTTTCGTAATAAAAGTGTACAAAAAATGAATGGCTTAAGCAACTCCTTTTTATGAAAAAAATAATAAAGGTCAATGTGCAGACTACGCTGACAAAATAAAATGCAGACTGGCGCCAGTTAAAAGAAACTGAACAAAAGCTGAATTGATGTGTGTCAACGCAATGCTTCCTCTTTATCTCGTCGTTACCAACACTGCTGGCAGAAAAGCAGAAAGCACAGGCAGACGTGCATCAATCACGCACGTCTGATGTGTTACACTAGCAGTGATCCATCCAGTGATTAACTGAACTCCACCGTGTCAACTATATTTCGAAAAGCCACAACTTCCGCTAAACAGCTGACACCGGCAAAAGCCGTTTTGCGGAACAACTGCGTTGCAAAAAGCAGCTGAAAATGTACAAAACACTGCATACAACCCGAACCAGGGCGACTGATTCATTCTCCTTCAAAAATTATTCTAGCAAATAGTATGGAAATAGTCCAACAGTGACAATTTGATATAAAATGAAAGAAATCGGTAAAAAATTAAATTCAAACTTTATTTCGCATCATTGCAGCAATTAAGTAATTTCTGTCAAGCTAAAGCAACTATACTGATCAATATGTTGAACAGCACAGCAGTTCAGACGGAAGAACGTTGAGCAGCACTAATTGAATTAAAAAGCGCTACCATGAGACTAGCTTTTCACACTCCCCTTACAAATTTTATTTATTTATTGTTAATAAAAGCAGACAGAATCAAAAAATAGAAAAAATCAACCAAAACTGGTTGCTGTTGCTTGATAACTATGTCTGGCATTGCGTCTATGAGAAAAAGGAGAAAAACAAAAAGCTATTCATTCATTCATTCATTCATTCATTCATTCATTGTATGCGTAGAGAAAAGTTTGCAAAGGCTGTATTATTTATTGTCAAAAGAAAAAATGTCAAACGTGACCGGCATTTGTTACTTCGCATTTATTGAAACTGAACTCATATGCTGATGATTCTGATCTATGAATCTGTGAATGTTACATTTCACGTCGAAACACTTAAGCAAATAATAGTAATAATAATAATAATAGCAGCGTTTGCTGAAAATTGAAATGCTTTTGTTTGCTTGGGTAACTGTTGTCAGACTAGTGAACAACCGCAGAAAAGACAATGACCATCTCAGCTGCTTTTATTGAAAATTTATTGCCTTTTGTGCGCACTTTTGTGAGCCGATTTGGTGATTAAACGCCACCTGTTGGAATGATAATCAAAGCGGGATTTTAGGCGGCTGGCCAAAGTTATCTAGTGTCACTTGGCGACAACAGTATGGACCAAGGGGCACCATAATGAATGAGCGGGTCTAACATGCAAACTAACCCTCGGCAGGCTTTCTAATTGTAGCCAGTTGTGCTGCCGGCCTGACAATCTGCCGGTCGGCAACACAACTGGGTCAACAGCACTAGTCGCTTTTCCATCTCATTGCATTGTTTCAAGTGCAGTCGACCGACTAATTCAAGCTGTGCCATCTGAGAACGAGCCGATTACTGCGGCGGATGCTTCACACAAAAAGTAGCAAATAAGGATTGGCATGTTATGTCAATAGAAAGCAAAAATCTCCAGTGACACGCTCTTCTACACAACTAGAATTGCATTTATTGTTGTTCAAACTGTGCTTGACGACAAACAGTATGCTTGTGAAGTCAAACTGCTGAGGTACTAACTGACATTAAATGCAAAGGTCCTGTCACTGTCCTGCAGAGGTCATCTACAGTCAGTTCTATTCAATGTCAGTCACATGACTCCTTTCTTTTATTACACTCCTCAGAATTCCTTTCTTCAGCCTCGAAAATTTCAATAAAAAGCTTAAATTTCTTATTCAATAATCACCACATATTACAAGTGACATATTTCTTTGTTTCCACATCTAATTATCTAGATGACGCAATGCTGGCAAATTCACAACAAAGTAAAGTCCATTTACACTAACAAAAGTATGCAAAATAACATACCATTTTAAAAGCTTGAATGCTTGCAATATAATAGGGTTGATCAGGACGCTGGCTGTCCAAATACACGCAATCTAAATGAAAAAAGAATCATTCATCAATTAATCAATCAGTAAGATTAATGTCAATAACTTAGAAACCACTTTTTTACACTGTGTCCAAAAGTTTTTATAATTTTTAAGTGTTTGTACAACAGTCGTGTAATTTTGGCTAATAAAAAACAACAAGAACACGAGCAATTCAAATTTCGTCTCATTTCCAACAATGAAAGTCACTAAGTCTTGCTGTAATGAATATAATACAATTAATTATTATGGATTGGATTATTTTGGACATGAATTATTTAAAAAAAACATTTTGTTGAATAAATATCATGTTATTTATTTTCAGCATACAATTATTTAATTAAAATTTTTTAAAAAAAGCATAAAAAAGAAACAAAATACAATTGAACTGCTTGAAGTTCATGAATGGATATATATATATATATATATACTTTTTTTTGTTTGTAATTACTTCTTAGCATTGTGATTTAAACATATCGCGCTCATTAAAATGCAAAAGCTTCTCCATTTTCACAGAAATTTGTGTTATTTATTGATACAATATTTCTTGATAAATTAGTAATGAGATTAACTGGTCTAATTTCAGCCGTACATTAATCACGGATCGCTGCGTGAATGATTAGCAATGTCGACAAAGCAATGCCTAAAGTTTATTAATAGTATACAGACTGTGAGTAAATAGCAGCAAAAGCGTGCGATGCAAACAGGAAAATGTGACGCCGTTGTCATCCGCTCAGCCGCTGAATTGGCAAATATTTTTCACTCCAATCACCAGTTTATTGGCTAGTTATAGGCAATTCAAATGAACAAACTAAACTGATAGCTGGAAAAAATTGATATTTCTTTTTCAAGTTCAGAAACCACGACAGGTGTTAGAAGATATGCATGCTTCTGATTTTTCTACTTTAGATAAACAAATTTTCAAACACTGCGTATTTTTTGCATTACATTTTTTTTTGCCGCTCGTGTTTAACTCGATTTGTAAATGTTATTAAAAAGTGTTACAAATTTATTAATCATGAACTACAATATTCTATTATTGTTTTAGTGCAAAGATGCTTATTGCTATTTGAAACAACCAAGCACATGATCAAGATGATGAACCTCATTTCAACATTTAACGCGCAGCGGTGCTACATCAGTCAGTTGAGTGAAATAAAGAATAGCCTAGAATCTCCAGTGACATATTTGTTAGTGGGGTGGAAAAAATCAATGCAGCCAGCAGCTGAGTGACGATTTTCAGACGATCACTTCTCTCGCCCGTTGCTTGCAAACATCGCTTCACCTCGAAATTAAATCTCCTTCTCCTCTTGTCATCAAAATATCCATTGTGGAAAATTTGGATGACCCGTTAGACATGCTGTGACAGCGTTGTTAGTATCGAAGCGAAACAAACGGTGAAACTTTGCTTCCGTTTAGAGCACATAAGCTGACTTGTGGCTGTGCTTTTGGACTAGCACACGACTACACAAGCCGAAAATTACATCGTTAAAAAAAAGCAAAGCATTTTTACAATTTCTGATGTAAGCTGCTTCTAAAAACTAAGCGCAGCTGAACTATTTTTCAAGTGCTTGAAAATTAATTACCAACCCATAATATGTCAAACTGTCACTAGAAAGCTGTGCTCTGCTTAATTTGAACATTAGTGAAGCGTTTACGTGACAAAGCTCATTTAAAGCAATCTTCGATTTAGCTCAGTTGGCCGTCGTAAACGTCTTCACCTTTGGCCCAGCCAGCCAAAGCACTGACGGTAATCAGGTAACGTTTCGACGACCCGCTGCCCCAAGGGTATATCGAATCCAACCAGTCCAGCAATTGCTAATCAACGACCATCAGCTAATTGAACAGGCGGCAGGCTAATTAGCGGCACACTGCTGGAGTTCTTCTTCCTCCGATTCAATGCAAATACTTGGTCAACCATAGCAACGCCAACTTCGCCCCTGACCTTTGTCTGACCGTGTGGTCATCAATCCTGCCTTTTCTCCAAAGCCAAAGCTCTTTAATTGCGTCACCTGCATTTTCAATAGCCAAGCATGATACAAAACAAAATAATAACGAAAAACATAGCAACTGCAAATTTTGAACCAGTTCGAGAAGCTCACGGTTATCTAGAATAACGAGTCGAGCCTGAAACAATTATCGCTGTTCCATCAAGCACTGGCATAGTGCTTGCCATGACCGCTCTCACAATAGACCGGTTTGCAAAGCAGGTGTTAGAGGAAAGAGCATTATTTAAGTAGTTGGATGAGAAATGTCACCGTTTAGTGAGCTAGTATTGACCATGAATATTTTCACTTGCATCCTCATAAAGATAGCATTGAATTGATATTTTTGACTTTTTCTGAAATATATATAAAATGCACTGCTTACGCACACTTTACACATCAAGCACGTCTATTTTAATTTGTTCACAAATTTGTCATTTAAAAGTTAATGCTATATAATATAAGAATGTGCAAAAGGTAAAAAATGTTATTAAAAAAAAGGTAAAATTAACGTCATTCAGCGCTTAAATAAAGCTTCTGGTCAACTGCTGTCTCAATTCCACTGGTGCTTTATTCCTGTTGTAAACTAAAGCAAATTTACATTTAATTTAGAACTGCTTCAATCGATCTAAATATAATCAGAGAGACAGCATTGGCAACGCAGTTCATCAGCACAACGCAACCATCTCAGTGGCAATGTTATTTTCTTTGGTTGGCAGCAAGTTAGCTTGTAAATTTAACATTAAAAAAGCGAATTAATGCCTATCGTTTATCAACATTACACAGTGGTCGACTGCGGAAATCAAAAACATTTGAAGCCACATTTTTATATCCTAACACCGATGATGCTGAACAGATGCTGCTGTGAGAATAAAGTTGTCAAAATGCCAGTTGGTAAAAAGCAACTGCAGTGATGCTATTTCATGATTCGCCGTGGAAACAACAGAATAAAATGAATCAGAAAAACAATGTATAATCTTCTAATTTTAGAAATGAAAATTCAAAATTTCTTTGACCTGAAAAGGTCAGTACCACTAGTCGCATTATCGAATTATTTTTGTCATTTTTAAATTTTCTGAAACATTTGAACAATTTTAACTGGAACATTTTACTTCATCATATCAAACTCTTTCTACTGTTCACTGTTTTGCGCGTTTACTTTGTTAAACACCAGTCAACTATTTGCATGCTAACCTACATATAGTTCAAAAGCGGTTAGTGACGCACATCAGGAAAACAACAAGGTGAATTGATTTTTAGATAAAAAATTGTCACACTGCTGCGCTGTTTGCGTGATTAAGCATTTAATTTTAACCAGAGCCAATTTTCTAATTAGACGCCGATGCCGTGCTATCATCTATGCTAGCTAAGCGAATTTGCAACTTTTTGCAAAGCAGTCTGTGCAACTGTAATACTAACTTTACGAAACAGATTTTAGCCAAGAATTATTTCTACAGCATATATTCATATGACAACTTAGCAATATTAAAAACCAATGATTACAATTATTAACCGAATAAACTTTCCATTAACAATGCTAAATAATAGTTGATCCATGACAAAACTGGCCGCATGAAGGCTCTGTTTGAGCAGTCATTCCGCTTAAAGTACGATAAGCTATAAAACTAGACGGAGACGAGAGGCTGTTACTGAAAGTAGTGAAAATAATATAAATTATGCACAAATTGTTCATCATCATTGCACTCTCTTTCTTCACTTTGCTTCTGCAGCATAGCTGAAACGTCAATTTAACAACTCACACTTTCTTGCCCATCGCAGAAGCTGACATCGTCGTGTGTACACAGTGACCGCCGATAGTCAAATATTGATATTGTCATTTTTATCATTTGCCAGCCGCGCAACAGTGACAAAATACGAGCAACGGTCAAGGTCGGTAAAAGCGTTCCACTTGGGCGCCCCGACCTCGCCTCTCATTCTTGCTTATGCACCGCTCAGCCCCTGATGACCATTGTTTCTCCACTAATCAAATGCCATCTGCCGGTGGGATCAAAGCGCTTACAATTCAGCAAAAAACATTCTCATTCTAATTACCAAGCCGCTTAGCATATTAAAATGTTCATTACATTAAATTAAATTAAATTAAATTTGTACACAGCCTGTACAACTCGAATGACTTTTCATATTTTGAACTGCTTTACTGTTTGTAAATCCGTTGAAGTAATTAAATATCCAAAAATGTTAAACTGCAAAATTCGTAAAAATATAAAGAATATCAAAAGTTCTCTTACCTCCCGGTACATAAAGAACAGAATCATGGCTAATGAAGCAAACATATTCAGAAGTTTGCACATTACGGTATAGCTGGCCACAGCGAAGTTTCTGATTGGATCCACTACTTTGACTCGGATAAAAAACAGTTTCAGCTTCAAGAATTCCTTTAGCAGTCAACTCATCCACTTCATCTCTACTTGTCGCCACTACCTTGTTAGCCATGTTGATGGCTTGTTCTTTATGGAGTAATTTTGGATGATTCGAATTGAAATACTAAAAAAAGCGAATTAGCATTTCCTCTCTTCCTCATTTCTATTAAAAACCAATGAACGCAAAAAGACGCGCGCGACACGTCATACGGACTAAGCAACAACAACGACGACAACTCGGCCGTAGCAAATCAGCAGTAATTGAATTCGCCTGCAGCACAGCATCGAACGCAGGGCACGAAGAAATCACGCATCATCACATTGAGTTGTACTGAATAACAACATTTTGGCACCGACTAATTTAAAAAGGTGAAGCAATCGCTGCTCAACGCATTGCAGTCCAATCAAAATAAGCAACGTCACTGCATCGACCAGATTTCACAAGTTTACTCATTCTTCAATCCCTTCATTACTTTATAAAAGCAAAACGGATGTTAAACAACACAATAAGCAGGTTCTCCACTGCAATCACGGTGACAGTGATAGTCCTGAAAAAGGAAACCAATAGACAGAAGGAACGCAATGGCCAATTTAGCCTGTCGTTATAAAGCTCATTCAAAAGGTGACCAATCAACAGTGCCTGACATCCAATGGCTTAACACTGCTTGACCTGAGACTAATCTGTGGGGCGGTGCTAAGGCTAGGGTAAGAGCCGCTGGCCGAACTCTCTAACTGACCGCACAGCAGGCTCTTGCTATCTTTTTGCCTCTCTCTGTAGCGTTTACAACTACTCTCTTTCTCTCACTGACATGGATTCGTCGTGAGCCAATCATTGTGAACCTGTATTGTTCAGAACAAACAAAGCGCAAGCGAGACGCCTGTGACAGTGATCGTCGAGTAAACACAGTCGACCACGGTTCAGATCCCAGTCTTTATCTTTTCAGTGATGATTAAAAAAAAAAAAAAACTACAATTCCAGTGGGCACATATTAGCTAAAAGCAACATGTTCAACAGCTTCTGATTTGTTACCCAAATAATGGTCAATCGCGGACAGGGAAATTTGAAATTTTACACACTATCGTAGGATGCAATTTTCAAAATAACTATGAAGTAAATAACAAAAGCCTGCCGCTAAGTAAAAACATCAAAAAAGATAAGTTGTGGCAGCAAATTTAAAAGCTGTTGCGCGGAATAGCAACTGACAAACACGTCAGTAACATTACCTAGGCAAAGAGACCGACATCAGAAAGAGCACTGTGCAGCAAAAAACAAAGTATAAACGCTTCGAATGTAAGAATGAAGTCTTTGAAACTTCTTTTCCATTGGCCTTTCTGCCAAGCTAATTTTAGTAAGCTGAAAAGGCTTTGACCTAAGCCACCCACGCAAAGTCAAACTCAGATGAGCCTTGACCTGCACACCATCTTCATGTCACTTTGTTTTCATAATTCTGTTATGTGATGAAAATCTTGTGCTACGTATATATTCATATTTGTCTTATCTTAGTAGAGATAGAAAAAATAGCTTCACTTACTGCTGCATTATCACTGCGTGATTAATTTGTAAAAATGGCAATTTTGCTAATATGAGAATTGGAACAAATGCCAACCTGAGCTTGCCAAAACAGCAACAACATTCTGTTCGACCTCATTGGTTTCTTTGTTGTGCAACACAAAGTTAGCGTTCACCAGTTGCTGAGTTTCACATTTGTTCTCAACTGTCGACCAATTTAACCGTAGTGATCAGATTTTCTCATATGCTTAACCATCAACTGAGCCCATTTATATCAAGTAACTAACTAGCAAGTGATTTTAGCTTGCAACATTTCTTTCTATTGTTCTAACAGTAATAATAATAATAATAAAGGTAATAATAATAATAATAATAGCAAAAGTAATTAAGCCGTATTATTAAAAACAGACATCTGATGACGAATAAATTGTGTTTATTCACGACTTCTCTGACGACGAGGCAAAATATCGCTTGATCGCACTGACGTTTAGTCGTTCTTGCTGTTTCTTTCTCTTTAAACACACAATCAATACGATACTGGCGACCTCTTCAGCTCTATTTAAGCAATTTTGCATTGTTGAAGTTTAAAAAAAATGGTCTTAAACTGCACTTAAACGAAACAGAAATAGACATAAATATCTGTAGTAGTTTTTAGCAAAAAAAATTTAACAATGAAATGAAGTTTTCACAGCCGGTGCAACATGGAGAGAAAAATTAAAATTAAAAAAAAAGGCGTGGTTTGTAAACATGTCAGAAGCATGGTATGCAACTGTTTAGAGCCTCGTAGGGCACATGGGACACCCTGCTGTGCTCTTAACGAACGGACAGACAGCGGTGTGACCGGTTTATCAAATGTCGGTGACATGCTTGTCGTAAATTTTGTGTCCTTGCTAGCGGCACCAATTTACCGTGACGTTCAGTGTTTGCAGCTGCTCAACCAAACCTCTGGGCAGACTGAGTAGCATTACAAAGAAAAGTTGTTGGAAAACAATATTAAAACATGAAATGTTCAGAAAGCAGCATAAAAAAAGCAACACTCATTCGATTGCAATAAGTCTACAAGTAAGTGTGATCCAAATTAATTAGCTACTCTTCTAATAAACATTGAATAGCTTATCAATTGCTATGTCTGCTTTCCCTTCTTGCCTATTAGTCATTTGATTCGAATAAATTTAAATATATATAAACTACTGATAAGACATGCACAAACATATTTCCATGTACTTTTAGAAATAGGATAACATCGCAAACTTTTTATAAGTAGAAATAAATGATACATTTTTGTTTAAAGCAAAAAGTTCAGGCAAAAAAATAAGCATGATGAATATCAGTTTAAGCAAATAGCTAGCTAGCTCTCAGTTAGCATTTTATGTCTCACCTCGTTTCGTTTATTTATCATCTTGACATTAGTATGATTCACCCATGCCATACTATCTATCCATTAGCTTATATTATGATCAAATAAAATAGCTGGTCATTCATTTTTGCGTTATCTGTACACGGTTAAGCTCTTGTGGAAAGTACGAAAACAAAAGCCACTTGCTAAGCTAAGCACTTGCAATGGCAAACAAACAAGGCAAATGCGGTAAATAAGACCTCAAAATTATATTGATGAAAGACCAGTGAAAAAATTTCTTCTTCTTCTTCTTCTTATTTTTTAATATTTTCCCCTGAGGTACTTCTAATAAGTAGTGCACAAATAAAGAAACA
The DNA here is from genome assembly GCA_001447645.1 of Trichinella pseudospiralis. Taxonomy (NCBI): domain Eukaryota; kingdom Metazoa; phylum Nematoda; class Enoplea; order Trichinellida; family Trichinellidae; genus Trichinella; species Trichinella pseudospiralis. The sequence continues at coordinate 139,217 of JYDV01000044.1, forward strand.
GTGTTAAAACATATTTTCACGAGTTGATGTGCTTTAAATTTTTAACATGTTCACTTGACAAGAAACAGCAAGCCAGCTAGTCGACATGGCAAATGGGTCACAAATTTTCATGACCATCCAATGAACACAACAAAGAAGAAAACAAGACACATGAAACGAGCTGGATAGAGAAGAGCCGTGATACAAAAAAAAAAAAAAAAGAGGCCGTGGAGGGATGCAAAAACAAGCCTAACATGTCTGTACAACATGAGAGACGTTCGATTACAAATAATGAATAGCCTGCTGTGTAACGCTTGGTTGCAAAGTAACCAACCACATGATATATTATTACCAGTTTTCTAAGTTATTCTTTTCTGCTACTTTTTGCCGCAACTCTCAATCTCAAATATCGACTAATGTCTCCTTCTGTCTGCTATACGTTTGAAATTTTGTTTCTTTAATTCATTTTTAACAAAATATTGTGAACTTGATTTCAATTTTACATTTGCATTCTGAAAAGTTCAGAAAAATGTTTTCTATTATCAAACAATTAATAATTCGATATTTCATAATACTATTCATGAATATGAACATCCATTGTTTCAGTTGAAATAGTAAAAATTACATTTGAAAATTGAACGTATCATTTATCAAGAAAGTTTGAAAGTATAGCTTTAAGGCATTTGAAAGTAGCAGCAACAGTATGTAGAGAAAAACAATCTTAAATAAAACGTAAAAGATAAGACTGATTTTTGTTCATTTGAAAATAATTACGCTTCTAGTTTGTCAGCTTCAATGATAACTGTAAGCGTGTAAAAATATCTGCAAAAAAGAAAGAGTATTTTGAAAAGTTAAGACAAGGGGTGCTTTCTTTGAACGCTTTGCTGAATAATTGAATGCAACACTGATGCATGTATTAAAATTGAATGAAAATTTTCTTGCAAAATATCTTTTAGCATTTTATAATGCATTTAAAGTGAAACGTACGCTGAAGCTATGACTCTATCGATGTTCCAATAATTACCTATCTCTGGAGAACATTTTCAGAAAAATGCTCTCTTCCAATAGCATAATTTGTCGAAACAAATGCTAAAGCAAAGCTTTATGATGACACAATGTTTTCCCCTCCCCCTTTTCCTTTTCAGATGTTCATAAATTATGAGCATAATTTCTAAAAGTTAAAGAACCTGATTGCATGATTAATAGTGTATGCAAAAACTGGACGCAACACTTCCAGTTGTAGACTAAAATGCTGTCGCGAGTGAATATGCATTATTTGAAAACCAATGGTAATTATAAATTATAAAACAATTCAAATTGTCATAGGAAAAGCAATAATTATACTTTTTAAATCAAAGTCATTCATTTTTTTTGCATAACAGCAAACTATCAAACAACCGGAAGAAAATATGCAACTGTAAGCAATTTATTTTTTTTAATTTAAGACTAAACAGTGAGCTTGCTTTGGTAAATTTTAAAAATAACATCACATTACATTTCCAAAAGAAGACAATACTTTTTCAATTCTCTAAAATAGACATTTTCATGTAATCAATCAACAATGAACAATAGCAAGCAGCTTAATGTTGAAACAATGAAAATTTTTCTCATACAAGCAATCCAGCTTAACTTTTTAAAAGTGCCACACAAAACGGATGCAATTGTTAGAATTGTTGAAATGTAAGCTGTAGACAAGTTAAACGAGAAATTTATTAAATATTTTTTGTGGTCAGTTTTTCCTTGGCCAGTTGCATAGCATAGCAAGAGAAATTAATTATGATTTCCCGCGCTTTGCGGAAACCAAGCGGAAGCTCAATTTCTCTTAGACTGAACTGGCGATGCTTAGCATAGCCAACGGCCATCTAGTTGACAGAATGCTGAAATAAATGCATACTTGGTTGGCAAGCTGTTTTCTTTTGGCTCAAGTTGCTAGTCAGAGCAGCTATTTCGTTTTGACCTCTTGGCAAGCCACTCGACATAAATCGAAACAGCCGCTCAAATTCAGGCAATAGTTCAATTGAATTAATTGAACTTTTCGTTCAACTTGAAATGAACAAAAAAGAAAATCTCAAAATTAAACATGATCAATTTTCGACCTGTTCTATTGGGACTTTTTAGAAGTAAATGTTTTTCCAGCAGTCGTTTAGGAAGAAAAACAATTTCCTATATATATATATATACATCCATCCATCTATATATAAATGCGTATGTAGAAAATGCGAACTACATTAGTCATATTTTCAAACCTTGCAACATGTTATGCACATAAATGTAATGGAAACTTATATAATAAAATATATTCAATATGTCAAAGTGTTTGCATTTTAATGTGAAGCATTTATTTGACCGTAAAATTGACTATTTGACAAAGAATTTGCAATATGCAATCAAAAACAAATGCTAGTGCAACGCTTCTTTTGGCATGAGCAAGCTTTTCATAAGACAAATGGACTACAAGTTGAAACTGTTTACTTAATTACAGCAAGATGTCTGATAATTTCCAATCATTTAAAATGCTCTTTGTTATTGTCTCTTTATATTTCAGCTGAAAAATGAGAAATGAAAAACAAAAACATTCTATAAATGAAAGAAAATCTTAATATGTTGCCGATGATGTTGTTCAGAAGTGAAGCAAATGCAACGATGTTTTAAGACAGATGCGCACGTTTCAATAAATTCGATCATTTTAACAAGGAAGTACGCTGGCAATCATTGCTAGACAAACGAAATGCAAAGCAAAGTCGAAAAGACTATTAAGAATCTCTTTACCCAATAATTAAGTAGAAAATTATCTGTCTAAGCAAAATTGAACATAATTAGTAAATTCATTATATAATATAGTAAAAATTATAATTTAAGCTGAAAAAAATAAATAAATAAGGAAAAAAATTAGCAGAAGACACAAAGAACATTAGTTGGAAGGTAAACTGCGTTTCAATTATATGAAATGATGCAGCCTTTGAACGTTGGCTGTTGCTTGCCTGAGGCGAACACAACTAGGTTTGCTTGACTGAGCGCTATAAATCACCGACCGCACAAATGTATCTGTCTTGATTTTTATCAAAAGAACTTATTTGAGTTGTGCCCGGTTTCATTGTACAAAATTACCAATAATTATAAACCAATATATAAAACTGTAAATGAACAATACAAATCATTTTTTGTAAAACAACTGCTTACGTATGTTGCCTTTATAATAATGAATTATTTATTTAGAATCATTCACAGTTGTCAAAGAATTTTGAACAGCTACTTGAATATTGAATAAATAATATCAGTTTAGTATGTACCTTCAATTGTTTCAATTGCTAAATAATACACAGGCAACAATTAGAAAGAAAACAAAGTAAGAAATACATTTTTTGTAATAATTTATGAGAACAAATCCAAACTGTTTGTTTTCAAAAACTGCTTACTGAACAGGAAGATCCACCATTCATTGAATTCCATCATAATTCATCATCATCATGAATAAATATTACATATGCAAATATATATTTAATTCAAAATTCACTTACATTTCATTTGACGTAACTTTTGCAATGGAAGCTTGTTTGCTTGCCCCTTGAATAGATAAGAAAGAATAAAAAATGATCCTATTAAAAAAGTGTAAACGTAAATGTTTTCAACACATCTTTTGCTTTCCAAATTACACATCATCATGTTGTAATTTTGAAACACGAAAGTAAAAAGAAAAGCTGCTCATAGATTTTTTTTCATTCCACTGCTCTTATCTAGATGAAAACATTCAAAGAGAGAAGAATTATCTATTGCACATATAAAAGATAAGTGATTATTCATTTGGAAAAAAATGTTTAAATTGCTTTTTGCAGTGTCACATTTCCAACTATGCAGATAATTACTCCTGTTTCTTTATGTAAAACTAAAGCTAAAATATAATGTATACAACTGATAAAGATTCTTCTGCTGTGCATACTCGTTCAGTAAACTGCATTTAAACAGTGTATATATTACTGATGATCGCATTATTATTCATAACGTAAAATATTTAAATTATCAATTTTTCATATTTAAATGTGTAAGATTTTAACAAATAATCATGTGCAATATTCATTATTATATAATACACTGCTGCTACTACAAAATAAAGAGAAAATAGTTAATACATAATGCATCAGTATATATTAAATATAATATAATTAAAAATAGGTCATTAAATTGAGCTAAATTTGAAAGCCCAAAGGATATGTAAAAAATTCATACTATTGATGATATTTTTGGAAAAGCAAAAGGAAGAAAATGGCATTTTTGTGCGATAAATGTCAGCAGACTCTTTTGAACATCAAATCGTTATTCCTGCCTAGAGATCGAAACGTTAAATATCTGTGCGTTGTTAATTAAAGGATAACATTTAGCATATTTAACAAAGTAGAGTTTTATGTCTTGATAAATGTCTACAGCTTAGATATAATTTGTTGACTTTTCTGTAGCAATGCATGGAGTTATTTACATATTTCAGCGTGTAGTGATTATTATATTGAGAAGATATTATCTTAATTTCTTTTTCGAATCATGCATTCTATCAATATGAAGATGAGTTGATGCAATGAGTCAATGCATCATGTTTGCATTAACCATTTACACGCAGCTTATGGTTTGCGTAAATGAATCAAATTAAATGAATAGATAACTCTGGTTTATTTGTTTTTAACAGCTCAGGTTGCGTTGAAGATAAAAAGAGAACGAAGAAATTGAACGACTAAAGAAAAATAAAGCATAAATAATGTAAGTTTCAATTTCCTTATCTTCTTTAAATTTAAAAGTCGGCTTCTTCAAGCCCACTCACTTAACCCAGTGGAAATTAACAATTTTCCCCCAAGAGTTGGCAATGATCAATTGCTTTGCTTAGCTCTAATTAAGGGCCAGTGTTATTCTCATTGGCCAGTCGTCTGTTGTTTGCTCGCTGTCTGTTCTATTAGCTTAGCTATTACTGTTATGTATGTATATTATTCTTATTGTAAATATTGTTGTAAATAACATTTGAAAAAGGCAATTTTTTCCAAAACAGTAAAACTAGAAGAAAACAATTTTCACATTATCGTCATATTTTAGAGTGATTAATTAAACAGTTTCGAAGATTTCGTATCAATAGATTTCTAACAAACACGTGTTATGCTTTTTTTTACTTATTTTAACTTTGTGAAAATGACTGCAAATTGAGAAATTGTAAATTGGTATTTATTTAAAATAGAATTGGCTTTGTTAAAATTGAACAAAATGGAATCAATAATTAATAAATACGGTTTGCTGTTGTCATCAGTTGTAGATTGTCAATAAAAAAGCTTATCTTCTATGATTGTCATAGAATCAGAAAACTTCCTGCGGCTAATAGAGCAGATAAATCAGGTTAAATGAATTCAGCAATAATTGAATAATAAACATGCAAATATATGTTTTTATGTATGCATCTTCAATATGCATATTGGAGAAATATTTTGCAAAGATATTTTACAAAATTGTTGCATGAAATGGAATTAATTTAGCAGTTTTTCACATTGTAAAAATAAGAAAGTGACATGTCATCAGTTTTAAAACTGTCGTAAACCTGCATGTCATGAATAAAAATCAAACAGCATGTGTTTTGAAACTTTGATTTTAAAATGCCGATAATAATATTCTTATTTTATTGATATGTCATTGAAAACGAACAGTGTTGTTACAAAAATATCCTATGAGCGACACTGAAATAGTTCTTTATTTCTATCAAATAGAGCAAAGAAAAAGATAATCATCGTTTAAGACTGTTTTAAAAGTTATGCACAATAAATAGCAGGAAAAAATTGATTTGCAAAACAAGCATAATTTAGCATGATTTTTATATCAACTAAATATAATTTAAAATAAAAAATAATAATAGGAAATTTATGAGATGAATTTTGTAATATAAACTTTTTAACATTTATTATAAGTATTCAATTATTAACCATAACACTAGCAAAAACAATGTTGCTTAATATAAGAAGCTTCAAAATGAAATTTCGATGTCTATTTATCGTGTTAACCAGTTTCCTTGACCAATAGTATAACAAAACGTTCTGATCACACATACACTGATCTTATTGTAATTTTACAGTTCATCAACTATTAGGCTAGCAGCGGTTGAAGCAGTTTAAAATAGTTCACATTTGCTTAGTAGTAGGAAGAAGATGAAATTTGAAACAGGAAATTTTATTTAAAAAGAGCTATCAATAATTAGCATGAATTATGCATATAATTAAGCAGAATCAGATTTTATAAAATAACACTAAGCAGATGTGGTTGTATTTTTTTTACAAAACACTTATTAAATATAAACCATCGAATGCGAAACCGTTCAAATCAAGCCAATTAGATGTATGCAATTTAAAAAATTCAAAAAATTATTACAAATTAGCTTTCAATTTGAAACATGAATAAAAAATTCTATCATAATATAGTTGATATGAAAACAAACGTTAAAACGTAAAATCTCATCATTCAATGCACAAATAATAAATAAAAGTGCATTTGTAAATTTATATACAAAATTCTAAATGTAATTTTTTTCTTTTTTTAAAGTACAATGACAAAAAACAAGAATGCAGAGATAGGTAGATATGTTTGTGCATCAGTGATGTCAGTAATCAAAAATTCTGGACTGATTGAATCAACAACCGTTTTGCTGCATTATCAATTCCATAACATAGCAGCATGTGATAATGTTTTTGTTCATTCAAATATTTTTTTAAATATTCCGCTTACTCTTTCTATAAAAATTTTTAATTAAAAATAAATCTTATTTATTAATAATTCGTTTTTGCCAAACAAATACTGTAATATTTCTAGTAGATAAACGTCAACATTGTGAAAACATACAGAGTGTAATTAATTTATTTGATGATGCATTTTTGGTTCAAATTAAATGTGACACATTTATATTGTATTCTTTTCAATAAGTAAATTATTTGTAAATAAGTGACAAATTATAAGTGATGTGCCACTGGCAAAAAATTTATTTAAAGTAAAACCTATATACCTATATGTATTATTAAAAGCATTTTTATTAAGTTATAAAATAAAAGCGGAGAAATAAGAAAACAAAATGAGCAGTTTTTTAAATTACAATTTTAGTAATTGTTGCACTGAATTGAATAATTCATGAATAAAAAATGTCTTGTTTATTATAAGCATATATTTGTGATAATTTAGCGTATTAAGTCAAAGCTCAACTTTCTATGAGCATTCTCTAGCAATTCTAGTCAGCTATGTTTGCTGCTATAGACATTGAAAATAACATGGCACGAGACAGGGAAATGAATCATTCTGATTTTGATAATCATTCATAATTTCATTTTATATAAGCAGTCAGCAAAATTTTTACCAAACAGATTTTTTGAATTTTACATTTAACCGTTCAACTATTTGCACGTTGTCAGCATTGATAAATAAATATATTGGTCTGAAAAAATTTTTATATCTTTAATACACATTTCCAGCGTTTATATTTATGTTTATGCTTTTGTATATTCTGATTTCTTCATACATTTGAAAATGCAGTTCATTAAAAGAACAAATTTTAAAACCAATATCTATTATGTTGATTATGGTTTAATTGATTAAGTCTTTTAACAGAAATCTCTTGCGTAAACTCGTAGCAATTATTAAAATGCATTCATTCACTACAACAAATGTGGCTAAATTACCACACACTCTTACTGACGATATCAGAATTGTTAAATCTACTGAGTAAGCAAGGAACAAGTTAAACATTACCATATTTGCATTGCATATACGGTTGGCACTCAACATTCGCAAATTTCAAAACTGAAACAAAGATAAAACCTACTTTTAGACCCTAGTGCGTATATACGCTATGATTCTGCAGGTTCAGTGCAAGGTTGTTTCCGCTTATGTTGTTCCACGCCATAACAGTAGTAATAACGACTTAACCAAACTGAGAGGCTAAATAACCGCTACTAATGCTAAGATGAAAAATAAAGACATTGAACTGCACGGAAAGGAGGCGCTGCGAACGGGAAGTTAGCTTACGGCAGCACCGGTTCCGCGATTCCAGACGCTTAATCCAGACTGATCAACCGGTTCGGACATGTCTGGACATGTCCAGACTTCCTCTTTCAAGCTAGCATAGTCCAAAATAGCGTGGGAATAACGCAAAATTTGAGGAAATACGTAATACATGAAGCCACTATAGTCACAATGTTTTTTACAAAAAATGCGCCGGACAGTCCATCCACTTCTGGCAAGCTTGCATGCAAGAACGCACTGATGATTTTGACTGTTATACATTCAATCAAAGAAATAAAAAAATAAATACGGGATAAATATTTAGCATGCAAATCAGCAGACGGCCCGTGATATCCTTTGCAGCTTTCACCTAATTGTGTAGGATTATAAGGCTTCGGCGGAGTGTATGAACAGAAGCGGCAAGTATTCGCTGAAATTCGACATTGCGTTTCCGCCGGAACGTACATACAGCAACTGTATTTTATTATCATCTTTCACTGCATATCAACAATCAGGTTTATATGAAAATACATGTTCTTTTAATTGCTTATTTTATGATTTTAATTTTTACGCTAGTAATACTTCACAGTTATTTGTTAATTTCTTTAGTTTTAGATTGTTTTTTTTTATTTTGAAGTTCCTTTGTAATATTATATGATTGCTTACGTAGGAAGAAAAATATGTTCACTATTTTGTGGCCAACAATTAAATGATTTTCACTTTTATTGAAAGCTAAATTTAAAAATTATTTAAAGAAGCTGTTCTTAAATTGAGCTGCTGCGATTGCCAAAAGATGAGCGAAATGAACTTAGCAAAAATTGACTGTCAATAGTGGGTAAGCGTTTTTATTAGAACAACGAAATTTGGGCAACAGAATGTTAAAGCAAGAAAAAACAGCCTGCAAAAAATTTTTTTGCAATAAATTCATGTTCTGTTTAAAAGATTAAAAATTTATAAAAGAAACAATAGCAATAAATTGACAATGTGAATTAATTTTTGTTTCTATTTAGTTTTTATAGTTATGGGTATCATCATATCAGATAGCACAGGGCAAAGCTTTGTTGCAATAAAGAAACTATTTTTAAGTTCAAGTTTGCAACAAATGCTTACGAGAGGAAATGAAAAAGAATTTTTTGCTGTTGGTCAAAGCAAATGTTTTAAAAATTACAATAGTAAAAAAATAATATGTTTAAAAAGTCTGTTTCAACAAATTTCTACTCTGCAATATTTGCATATCATCAATGTATAACTTAAAAAATACAGTTTTCATTTTAAAAAGGTATGTGCAAAACTTAAAACGTAGTTTTTAAATAATTGTAAACATTGTTAAAATAATTTTATTTTCTTTGCCTTTTTAAAATACAAATTCAGAAATTAATTAGCTCAACATATCAATATTATCCATTGTCACTTAACCAAAACAACAGCTTGTCTTTAGCAATAAATTAATCAGTTAATCAACAGCAATGCAATCACATTTGCACGATCGCAGCGAATGGCAAATTAGCATATTTATCTTTTATTGTAAATAAAACAATTGAAAACTAAGCATACTGTTTTATTCCTTTTGATTCTCCTGAAGGCTTTAACGTTGATTATGTACGAGGTTTGCATAAAGTAAGTAATTCATCACATTGATATTTTAATAGCTACGTTTATCAGGTAAATTTAGAAACAGTGCAGTTCATGAAATAGTGCATATGTTGCAGGTCAAGTCCGCACACCGCCTGTGTGCACACAGCCTACGTGCCTACTTAGCCTGCAGCACATACATAATTAAAAGAATTCTTTTGCACAATTGCAATAACATTCAAGTTTATAAAATAACTTTCACTAAACGCAACAGTATCCAGTACATTGAATAAGCTGAATAACAAATAAATTCAGACTTTAAGATCAGACAATTCATTTGCTTTCTATGTTAAAAAATGAACATCAGCTATCTAATCAAAGAAATTCATTGTAAACTATTAAATGAAAAATTAGAAAACAGTTAGTCATTGTGAGGAACTGCTTTTGGTGGACGATGTTTAAACATCATTTTAGTTTCTTCTGGTGGTAAAACACGACGACGTTTTTTAGGCAGCTTTGCACGTGCTTGTGCATGAGAATAAAACATTTCAAAATTGCTAACAATTACTGGCATAGGCAAGGCAAGTGTAAGTACTCCAGTTAAAGCGCAAAGGCAACCAATAATCATGCCGACGCTAGTTTTAGGTACCATGTCACCATAGCCAATTGTGCACATTGTAACAATTGCCCACCAAAGTCCGAGTGGTATACTGTCGAAATCGTTGTCAGGATTGCTTTCCATTCGTTCAGCGTAAAAAATTAGTGACCCGTAAAGAACAATGCCAAGCACAACCACAAAAACTAATAAAATTAGCTCATGTGCGCTTGCTTTAAACGTCTGCATCAGTATTTTTAAACCTGACGAATGCTTTGCTAACCGAAACAATCGCATAATTCGAATAATTCCAAAAAATTGTACTGTGTCGTAATTTTCTCCATGACTACTAAGAAAACGCACTGCCATCTCGACAAAAAAGCTAACAGTTGCAACAAAGTCAATAAGGTTTAACGCATCTTTGAAAAAGTTGAGTTTGCTCGGACAAAACAAAAAGCGCACGCTGATTTCAAAAGCAAACCAGATGTTGCACACTAAGTCGACAAAAAGCAAAACATCATCTGTAGTAGTGCGTACTTGATCTAACCCTACATAGTTTTGCTGAAGCCAGATAGTAGAATTCCATGGAGTCATATAACGGGTCGTATTTTCCAAGTTTGGTATTAGAAATGAGGGCTGTGCTTTCAAGCAGAATACCAATGTTGATAAGCAGATGAAAAATATAGCTACCAGAGAAATTGCCTGAAACATGTAGCTTCAAATTAAAAAATGGCATTTTCTTTGCACTTGCTCTTACAGTGCGGTTCATTTTAATCTACTTTAATAAGATATACGTTTTCTCTTATTTAATGTTCCATTTTAAATCCATTTAAAATCCGAAAAGAAAACAAAATATTTATAACGAAGAAGGTTTAGATGCTTTTGATCAAAGCCAAAAACTTTGGTTTTGCATTCTAAAAAATTGATTAAAGACTTAAAATGAGAAATTTCAAAAACGGATCAATAAACAGAGTAAAAAGTTATCTGAATTTGGTAAAAATTAATAAAAATAGCTCCCTGCATAGTGTCTACTTACTCGAGCTGCAGAAGAAGACCATGGTTGGTCAAATAATGACCATATTTTTGGCTTTAAATGTTGCCACCAATTGAGATTATCAGCAAGATAATCATCTTCCCATCCAAACATTACTGCAAGCTCTTCATCGGTGTACGTTCTATTTTCTAACTGCTCAATGACAGCTAGCGTTTCTTGAGTATTTCTTAAATAGAAGTATTTCATTATTTCAGTAAAGTAAAAAGCAATACTAAAATGAAGCAAATATTAAAATCTTTTATACAATTTAAAAAGATAAATTTTAAGCGCAGATCAACATTAATTACTTTTGATTTAGTTGCTGATAAAACATAAAGTGCTAACATATCATATAGAGCTTTAAATATAACTGAAAGTACCGTAGTTTAACTAAAAATTTGGTATAATTTGTCTGTTTCATATTATTATAGGTGATGAAAATTATAATTTTTTAAATTAAACAAATTGTATATAAAGAAGCAAATAAATAAAATTAAGTATTCTATCAATCAATTAAGACCGTTTTAATAATTGCTTTTAAAATTGTCTAATAATTTAAAAAATTTGCGAGCTAACTTACCTGTGCTGAGTGTAAGTCATCCAACAACATGGTTCAACTTGATTTGAATCTAAACCCCAAAATTCAAGCTCTTCTTCAAAAAGGGGTCCACAAACATTTGTTGGATAATGAAGTTTTCCTGGAACAAAATTTTGGCATAGGACAGTACAAGCTTGACTTGAAATGATTATTCTATAGTACTTATTTTGTTTTATATTGTAATTGATAAAAAGTTTAGAAACGTTAGCCATAAATAAAGTGGTTATTTTAAATATTGAATGAGTTAAAGTAATCAATATTGTTTAACTTAATTATTATGAAGAAAATGCAAATTTATGTTGAAATGCAAAATATTCTAAAATCAATTTAAGCTTAATCAATGACTGCATAAAACATGATGTTGTAACAGGAAGTCCGTCCTATATATTAATACGGCTGAAAGAGCATAAACGCTAGCACTTATTCTGTTCTTCATTTGAATATTTTATTTTATTTTATTCATTTTTCAATGCTGCTCTATTGCGTGAATTAGAAAAAGCAGATTTGCAAACAACTTGCATAAAATAGCTCACAGTTAATTTGTTTTAACAAATAATGTTGCGCTGAAAAATTATTCAATATGCAACTTCAAGCTACTTGTCTTTGATATATAGATATAACTAACTAGCTATACAGACGTGTATCCTTGCAAACTTCAATGAGCATAATTGGTCAGCTTTTGAATATTTAATGCATGAAAATGATGGTCATAAGTACAATGAAGCGGAAATAAGTACCAACAGTTTCTGAATAACAGTGAGCTATTTTTATGTAATAATTCTGCTAAAGAATCACACATATAAGCATATCTTAAAAGGAATAATTTTTATGTAAATATAAGTGGCATTGAAAAATTAAATTTGAACTGAAATTAAAATGCAAAATTTTTCAAAAATTAAATGCTATTCATGGTGCATTAAAAAATTTTTTTCCTAAATTTTATATATAATGGTTATTTGAATTTATTATTATTATGCTATTTATTTATTATTAAACCTTTAACGTTGTATTTGGAATTTTGTTTCTGTTTTGAAATTTTAAAGGAAGAATTTTATAACAATTGTCACCATTGCGTAATAATAAATAAAAGCATTCAAAATTGTTTTCACTTGGTAGGTTATCAAATACTTCGTAATTTATAGTATTTTTGGTAAGTTTTTATGATATTTTGTAATAATCTATCTGCATTTGCATGATGGCAGCATCTCTTGTTTTTTTCATGATAGCTTTTTAGTTCTTTGAATAAGATAATAATTTCTGGTATAAAACAAAAAATAGTATTCAAATTTTACGCTAAAAATTTCCGTGAGACCATTTTACGCTAACAAAACTCTGAAAATACCCTTATTATGAAAAACATGTTCACAAACATTCTTTAAAATAAATATTGTTAATAATTTTTAGAATAAATGGCATTGAAACAAATATTTTAAAAATTGTAGAAATTTGTAATTGCTTAAAAAATTATTATTTTAACTTGTGTTGTGCATACCTGTTCTATAGTAGTTCAATATTTGAGCAAATACATCTGGATGGCGATCAAAAAAATACTCTTTGAGCACTGGATCGTAGTTGGCTAAATTTTCAGTAAGCTTTGAAAGTCTTGTAGCTGGAATTTTCTTTAAAACATGCTTATGCGTTTCATGCCGTACACCGCCGACATTGAGTATAACGCGGTTATCTGCGTCCATTTCGACTGAATGTATCTACAAAGGTATGCATATAATTTGAAACAATAAAAGCTAATAAAACTAGACCACCACTAGAATCGTCATGTGAAGTTATGAATATATATATATATATATATATATATATATATATATATATATATATATATATATATATATATATATACGAATATATATTATAATACTCATTCAAATGTGCACTTATATTTTTTTGGGTTAATATTAATCTATATTATCAAATCTATTAGTGCATTATGAGTAATTAGTGAGCTATAATAGTAATTTAAAAAAAGTTTATTTATCTTAAATAGCTCATAATGGAAACGATAATTCATTATTCTATTTAAAGTCGAATAGTACACCTAAAATTAAATCCACAGTCTATAATTTCCAAGAAAAGAAAATCAATGTTGTTACAATTTATTGGCTCTCCGCAGTTTAAATAGCTGAAGCAGCCAATCGCACCAGTACCATTGGTTAGCAGTGTAATGAGACAAAGTTGATGTAAGCAGCTTTATTTATTTATACAAATTTTTTTTACTTATATATATTGAAAATGTTGCTCTAAAATCAAAACTAATACATAATAGTAATGCAATTTTTGTTTTGATACTTGTCTGGTATAACTTTTAAGTTGTAGTTAAGTATATTGAAATTTGAAACTATTTTCTCTATTTTTATTTGCATTAATTTTATGAATCTATATGTATATGAAATTTTGAAATTTTGATGCACTGATGAATTTAAAATTTGAAATCGATTTAAACATATGATAGCAGTTTATGAAAAGTTTTGTCGACTTATTTATTTATTATTAGGAACATCGTCATTGAATAGTAAATTATGAATCATTGACTGTTGAATAAGAATACTCAAAAGAAGAATATTCATCTTATTATTAATTTTATATTATAATGAAACACTTGCTCATTAGTGACAGAAAAGCAGATAAACGATAATTTAATGCTAATGCGATACTGCAAATTATTGTTATTGCATAAATATAATGCTTTTATAAAATAAATTTGAGTCAAAGATTTTTGTCTGCAAATAATATTAAAAGAAAATAAAGCTAGAATCGTCATGTAAAGTTATGAATGCATTGTAGATCGAGCAATTTTCTACCATTTCAGGCAGCTTATAGGAACGAGGGAATGTTATTGTTGATTTATTCGACTTTGACAGCCTTAGGGATTATGCAGCATCTAACTGAGTGGACTTCACAGCACAGACTTAACAGTTAGCGAAACGAAAGATGCATTAATTATGAGCTGATTGTCCATTGCTAGCCTAAACATCGTTTTGCCTAACTGGCTAGTCAACTGCTTTCACTGGCGGTGGGCGGTTATTCCACAGACAGAAAGAAAGCAGATAAATTATCATCCTAACGTTCATGTGAACAGCATGAATTCGACTTTGTTAGCTATTTTAATATTTTGCATACTTTAAGCCAGAAATATCACATTATAAGAACAACCAAAATAAAGTCAACAGCGTAGAAATACAAGTTTAGTTTAAATTTTAAATCATACAAACTGCAATCTTCAATGTCACTGTTGCACAGTATATATAGCAAATGTTTGACATGAAACTTAATTTTCAAAACTCTGCATAAGCAAAACGTATTGCACAAGAGACCAAGTGTTAATATGTTACTGTCAAAAAAATTGTTCCAGTTTTTTATTTATAAAAACATTATTCAGAGTATCAAATATAAGCTTTGAATAAAAATCTTCTAACTTAAACTTGGAATAATACTTTTTAAATGTAGAATGTTATTTCTTTGATAACTGTAACTTTGATTTGATTTGATTTCTTTTAGATTCATCTCCCCATGTTGAATTCGTAAATGCTTCAAGAAACCAATCAAAAAGTAAAATATAAACGAATTCTTTTAACTGAAACAATGACATCTTAGTTTGTCATTGGACAAAACATTTTTTAGTTTTTTATCTCTGATTAATTTATATAGTTTCAGACGTAATTTTAAACAGTTTGTTGCCATGTTTTCAACTGCTAAAACAATTGTTTCAGATGTATACAATGTTTATTTTTTTTATTTAATTTAAATACTGGGACTTTTATTTATACGAGAGCAGGATTTATATTGCTTTAAATTAACAATTTTTTTTGAATGTGTTGTGCTGAAATGAGCATAAGATGGACTTGTCTTAACGTTTTTACATTTTGTTTTTGAATAAAAAATATGGTCAAAATATGGATTATTTTAATATCGCGATGATAAAACATATCGATTGATTAATGCAATCTAGCTGCAGTAAAATCAATGCAACTGCTAACTATGACTAGTACATTTAAATGGAAGTTATTATACAATATCTATTCTTTATATTATACGTATTTCTATAATATTAATGGAGTGAAAGATACAAATATGGTGAAATTATTACTGTATTAAGAATATAGATTGTTTGGCTGACAATGAAGTTCAGAGTGCTAATGAAAACATGTTAATAAATGCATACTAAAATGACAATGAAAAATATTACAATAAACTATTGTTAACCGTAACTCTTTTATTTTATTCAAAAAATTATTGAAATTTTTTTATGAAGTTAATAAATTATAATTTATTACCGCATGTGATCCATGGATTTTTCCAGCAGACTTATCGGAATCATCAGAAAATTTTACGTGATTCTTCTTTGAAGTCTAAAAATATGAAATTAAATTTTTTACCATATTTATAGTAATTTTATAAGTTACAAGTGATTATCTATATTCCCCTGCTTCAATTTAAACTTTACTCATCTTTATTTAGATCATCAAACGATCATTTAAATCAAAAGATTATAAAGTATTTACGCAATGATAAAGTTCAACTAATTTTTTCTAAATTAAAAAAAACAATGAACGCAAAATTGATAGGAATCAATGGGAAACCTTATTAATATGGCCACTAAACATAAGTATAGCAGGAATGAAATAATATTAAATACTGTATTCATTTCAGTTAATGAATACTATATATATATAGCATCAATGCATATATATAGCATTTGAATAATGCAAAATTTAAAAGAGAAAATTTTATTAATAGAATGTCGAGGAACTTTATCACAGTGCGTTAATTATTAGATTTATTTATTTTGAATGACAAATATGTCCGATTTTACAATTTTCCCTAATTAATGTATTACATATCAATTGAGTATTGACTTAGAATTTTATTGAAAATTTTTGTCAATAAATTCATGATATTCTGAAAATTCTTCCTTTGTTGTCCCATTTTAAAATTATGCGGAAAAATATAGCGACTTTATTTAAATTTAATTTTCTGAAACATAATTTAATAAGCAAACTTAATGCTAGATTACTCAAATTCTTCTTATATTGATTTTTAAAAAATTTTGCACCACGATTTTATTGCATATTTTTTTAAAAGAAAAATAAAGGGATTTTAAAAAGAGATCTTCAAGAGATTTAAAAAAAATTCAATTTCTTTGTGAAGACATAGTATACTGTTGCATTATTTTGAAGCAGTTATCGCTAAACATATTTTTGTATTACTCATTAAAAATGTTAATATGAGCATTAAATTTTGATTAATTTTATTCATGAAAAGAAACGCAAAAGGATGCATTCATCACTTCAAACATTAATGTTGGTTATTTTTAATTTAACACAACTGTATGGTTAAAAAACTTAAGTTTGGAAATTGTTTTAATTTTCAATAAATTTTACTCTTATTTTATTTGGTTAAAATGCAAGTGTTTTAAAATTAAGGCAAATTTAGGAACAGTAACTGTTTATTTAGTTATTACAGTAGTACATTTGTTGTCAGATCTTGAATGCTAATAATTAGTGATTTTAAATTAAAAGCAGCAATTTTTATGCACTCGATTGTTATTTATAAATGAACATTTTCTTCATAACTTCTAATAAAACATTTCAGTTTGTTATCTAATTCTGCAATCAAGATATTTCATGTTAAGATGTAAAAATTTCTTTTACTAAAGCAAGAACTTATTTAAAGTTTGCAGCATACTGAATGTACTTTATAAAAGTTTTAAATTATTAAGTGAAAACATTTATTACTCATTTTTTATAAGATATTTATGATTTATAAAAATAATAGACAATGAATATTTTTTATTGTGGAATATGAAAGCGTTTTATTTTTTGAGAAAGATAGATAGCAGGCTGAGCAAGTAACATTTATTAAGACAGTAAATGGATAAAATTAATTATAGAAAAAATATTCATGCATTAAAGATATCAATTGTTTTAAACATTTTGTACATATTTTCATATATCTTTTGATGAATATTGCATGTCTAGATGAATCAGATTTGTAAAAAAATATATCTATGCTTTCTTTCAGGATAATACTTATTTATTTGCAAATTTTTAAATTATAGATAAAAATTAATTAGGATTATTATGTTATCTAAACAGGCATATCATAAGATTTTATATGTAAGTTGTAAGATTAGACAACAACAGATGGCATAACTTATTTGTTTAAACTATATTACAAAGTAAAGAATTAGTGATTTACCTGTGCATTAAGTTTTATCGCATTAGCAAATTGTGTAAACATGACTAGCTTTTCCTAAACACGCTTTACAGCTTTGCTTTAGTTTTGAGAAGACAGACTTCGCAAAAGAAGTTATTTTTATTAAGTCAGCATGGACGCCACATGATGGCGCTTCAAAAATTTGCAAACGCATCTATTTAATGGTTGGCCAAAAATTATGTAATTGCAGATAGATCGAACATGCGAGTTACATTAACTGCAACAAAGTTTATAGATTGAGAACGGTGTGATTTCCTGTTGGCTTTTACAAGTACTTGTTATCAGTTTTCTAGATTTAAATATATGGTAATGTTCTTCGTGCCATGAGTCAATTAAGCACACTGCAAGGTGCTGCCAAAGCGCAAATGCATCCTCATCCGGAATTTTGGGTAAATCAATTGTGCATGCCAATGTGAAAGGAAGCACACATTAGCTTATTAAGCTGTATCATTAATTGTTTATCTCAACTACTTGCTTTCTTTAATATATTTAAAAGAATTATAATTTTATACCATGATGATTTATTTCATTATTTATTTTAATTTCATCTAGTTTTTTTATCAGTGGGCAGTTTTTTACCCCATACATTAATCATTGAAATATATGAGGAAACATTTTATTAAAGTATCTCAGCATTTTGCTTTATTTGTCATAGCAATATAATTGTTTTAATGCAGTTATTGTTACTAAGGAACAAAGAAAGAAAGCATTTTTTTGGTTTTTTTGGACATGCTTATTTACAAACAAGCATTTTCTACAAACAAAACTGTCTTTTTAATAACTTGATAACTTTCAACTTAAAAAAACACTGTATTATAATAATGATGTTTTAAATACACTAATTAATGAAAATTATGAAGATGCTGTTACAAAGCTTGGAGGCGAAATATTTGCTTTAAAAAATGATTTAAAATTAAATTATAATACTTGCAAATCATTTTATGACAGTAATCAAAGCAGGTTTTCTGTCTGTAGGAAAGATGTCGAGTTAGCAAGTGTTTACTTGATATATAATTAAATTTTGAAAAATTCAATTATACGTTAAATTTATGTATTCTGATCGAGACTGTTATCTTAATTATTATGATAGGATAATTGTGATGAATTTATTATAAATCAGTTTTGTGCGTTTATTCTAATGTAAACGAAAAAGAGATTTGATATAATTGACTGTTTTTGCTTTCTAATGCATTTTATAAATAAGTTTTTACGACTAGTATTCGAATTTTTTAGGTATAAAAATGCTTAAAAAAAGATTGGACTTTTTAAATTATAAGGAAGCAAATTCGTTAATTCTCGAAGGTATACAGTAAGTTTTATTTTATTTGTGCGTATATTTTTTTAATTTTAATTTAGATGATTGCCAGTTTCGTTCACTTATTTTGTGGTTGGAATGCGAAAAAATTCAGTATTACGGTAAAGAACACTGTCAACAGTTATCTGATATAAATAGCCCTGCTTGGAACAAGGCGTTTCAACAGGTAGCTTTATTAACATTTGTAATTTAATTCTTCAAAATTTGATTTATGATAAAGGCTGTATTACCTGTAGTATTTTAAAGTGGCGTCAGTTTAATTTTGGTATACTGAGCATAATAAACACGATTTAACTGAATAAATAAACCTGGTATGTTGTTTAGAATTATTATTCAGTTATTAAAAATTGAATTTAGTAAGTCTAGTGGTACTTTTCAGCTGCGTCATGCTTGTCAAACTGTTAGCTGGTTTCTGTTGAATTGTTACATTTTTGCTACAAGGAAGCTATTAATAATATTTTATTTTATAAGTATGTAGAATATTTACTTTTTAATTATTGTTTTTATGTTGATTTGCACATAACACTAAGGAATGATTTTATGAGAATTTTGGTTTTCTTTTATATGAACTCAGGATACTTTACATAAGTATTTTTACTTTTAGTTAATTTTTTTCAAAATAATTTTTTAGTACTTGGATAATTTACGCTGTACGAACTCGCAGAGAGCAACTCGATATGGTGTAATTGAATGGTTATTAGGATTTGCTGTTCATGTGGCGTATCGGAATCAAATCTGTACGTATTGACATGTTTTCAATATACAAATGATGAACATCATGACTCACATTATGTTCTAGCACAAAATTAGACAGTGTAAAGTAATATAACAGTATATAATATATTTTTGTGTGTGGATAATTCTGTTGCATGTTCAGCTGAAGCCGAGCCTGCAGCGAAGAGATATGCTGACAATGAAAGTCGTTGTATAAATACAGAGGTGGATAAAATGAAGCACTTTCTATGTAAATATTGTATGTAAATTGTATCTATGTAAATATGTAAATAATTGTTTGTAGTTTCTCGTTTTATTTGCGTAATGTTGAATATTAAGGTGATGAGCTGAAGGTTGAAGATTTCGTTCAGACCACTGCTAATTTATTGAATGTTACAAGCCATCCTGATGTAGTAACTACATTGAAAGTAAATAAATTTATTTTTATTTAATATGATATGAAGTCTGCTATAATATATAACTGTATAAAGAATAAAGATATAGTATTTTGTAAAACTGAGGAATGGCGTTTATTTATTTTTCTTTTCAAACATCTATTTAAGGCTATTAATTCTGTTGTCCATGATGAATATTCTATCTCGCCGAATGAAAAAAAGCTAGATAGTCACTCTCCAGAGGTTAGTATTGGTAAATATTATAGTATAATGATGAATGTTTAATATTACTTTTCAGTTTTTTAAATATGTTTTTTGCAGTTTTTTAGAAATTGTTTTTTTATTTTCAGGTTATTGGTTTGAGTGATTTTGAAAGTGCATTGGAAATAAAAGGCAAGTTGCATATGTTTATATTCTTTTCGTGATAGTAAATGTAATGTTATATTGATGGTTTATAATTTGAATTCAAGCGAATATTGTTATGTTTACTGAATGATGTGAAGCACATGTTGCTGTTGGTTACTAAGTTGGGAGGTTAAGGGATTTGTTAATGGTACTTGTTGAATTGGTTTTTTTGAAGGAACTGTTGCGTTGGCTGTAATACGTGCTCGTTTTTGCAACTTATGCAGGAGTTACTACTTTTTATAGATAAATCTTTGGTAGAAGTTGCTGCAATTTTTCGAATGCTGTATGTGAGGAAATTACGTTTACTGCAAAGTCGAATAAACCGATTAATTACTGTTGTTCAAGAAATGACAGCTAATCCAAAAACAGATCAACGACTTGGAAAAGTTGGTTTTTAATTTCACTTTTTCTTACATAATGATTAGAATGCATTTGATTGTAAGCACAGTGAGAATGATGAATGATATAATGATTAACTGCATTCAATGGAAAATTGTCTGGTTTTCATGATGGAAATCTCTGTATTTCTTATTAATTTATTTGGATTTTTTTAGGTTTAATAAATGAAATATAAATAATTTTAGATAATTATGCTATTTTGCATTAATCGGAATTGTCCGAATTTGATTCATTGATTGAGCAATCTTTTATTTCTGTTTTAACACTTGGTTGTTTGTGGTAAATTTTGATAAAAATTGTAGCTGATTTTATGCTTGAAAGAAATCTTCCAAACGTTATGGTTGTTGGAACGCCGGCGACTGGCAAGACCACAATAATATCGAAAGTTGCCGAACGTTGTGATATGGCATTGATGCAGCTGAGTGAAATAGCTATAAAGCATGGGTTCACATTGGACTACGATTCAACGTATTCCTGTGATGTGTTGGACGAATCTCGATTACTGGAGCACATTAAGCCCCAAGTTTTACGCGGAGGCAATGTAATTGAATACCATGGGTGTGATATGTTTACAAGTGCTACTATTGATGCCGTGGTAATTCTGCACACAGATACGGAACTGTTGTACGACCGTCTGCTCGCTCGACAGTACAGCGAGCATAAGATCAGAAGTAACATGGAATGTGAAATATTCAGGGCAATTGATGATGAAGTGGATCAAGGTTTTGATGATAGAACTGTTGTTTTGCATTTGTTGAATAATTATCCTGAGGATATTGATAGAAACGTTAGCAAAATAGTTTCGTTGATAGAGGATTTGAAAGCCCGTTTTGCTGCAACATCATCATCATGAACGAAGTTTTGTTGCTTTTTTGTTTCAGTACAGAAATGGATGATACGTTGTCGTTGATTGTTATTGTTGCTTGCAGAATCAAATTCTGCTTTTAAACTGTTTGTCATGCAATGCATTGCAAGTTGCAAGATGCAGTTATGCATTATAATAATAACTTTAAATTATGCTATGGGTTTCCACAGATGAAAATTAAAATTATATATTGAAGCAGCGGATTACATCAACAAATCATGTTAATCGATATTTAAATGCATAGTCGTTAAATTTTGCAAGAATGTTATCATCATTCAATCAAAATGCACATTCATTAATGTGAACAAATTCATTGGTTAGGAGCAAATCATTTTAAAAAGTATATTGAGGTACATTTGCTGTTATAGCTTACAAATTTATCATTTTGCTTTTAATTTTTTTAGGATTCATAAATAAATAGCTAATGTTAATACAATGTTAAGAGAAACTGAAGTACCTGTGATTTTGTTAAAATTTAATATTTGACATGTTACCTGTGCATTTAGCACTGTTATAATAATTCGAGATAAATATGAAGTTTATATATTAAAATAATAATGTAAAGTTTCAAGTTAGGTTTATTTACAGATAATATTAATGTCTGCAAGTAGATTTTACTAAAGTAAAGATTATGACAACAAAAACTTGATTTTCATTAACTACTGTATTTTGTGTTGCATAGGAGGGTAAAATTTTTTGTCGTGTCACAGCAGTTGTGAATTGAAGAAGGCCTTTTTATAATTTAAAGAAATGGAATTTTGTGATCATTTTTGGGTATATGAGTTGTTATTGTTTATTAAATCTTTTTTTTATTATGAACAATTTAAGGGCGAAAAACACAATGGCTTTGCCGTCTTGTTTCACATAATAAAATCTAATCATGTGGCAGTGAAAGAATTAACAGATATGATTAAAGAGCGAGCAAATGCTGAAGATGAACATCAAAAAAGAGTTTTGAAAAGTGTAAAGCAGATTGCAAACTATGATTCTGATACGTGAGTTTATATGTTATCCGTTTATTACTTGACCGACTTTTTGGATATTTTTCGCGTAATATCCTGCAGTATTATATTTTAGTTCACTGCGTTTTCTTTTATTTGTTAGTTGCTTAAAATGATAATACCAATTATTTTTTGTACGATATATTAAGAAAGGAACATAATTTTAAGTTTTTATATTTTTAGTTTGTAAACCTGAAAAAGTGAAATGATATTTTTTATCAGAAGAATTTAAATCTGTATTTAATTTCATGGCGATGCGCAGTGAGCAACTTCAAATAAAGAATATCAGTTTACCGTTATTAAATGCCGCAATAACTAAAATTGTTAAAGTTATCTCATTTTCATGATTGCAAATAGCTCACTTTTATGTATATTTCTAACAGTTTCTAACGATGAACAAGGAATTTTTATGATGAAATTGCCTTAAATCATGCCTTGCAGATATGCATTGTATCAGAATGAATCAGAAAAGAATTGTTTTAGCGTATACATAATTGTACTTTCATTTTAGTAATGGCGATGTAATTCAATAAAATCTATTAATATATCTTTGGGTCATTTATGGTTGTGCTTAAGCTTTAAACTAGCTCATACTTGGTGGTGAAGCTTAGAGATTTGTATTAGATGAATATTTTTTTAATTTTAGAAATACATTAAAATTGTTGGTGGACAGATAATTGCATATTTTACTAGACCTGTTGATGTATTCATCTTACGATATTTTTATCAATCTTATAAGTAATTTGTTTGTAAATACTGCAATTTTTAGCATCACTTATGTGTTTAGTTCTTGACTTTTAAGCAGCTTGGTAGTTTGAGTATTGCTCATCGATTTGTGTGATTCTTTTTTGTTTGAAAGTTTTTATTTTTTGAAGCTTGTCAACTAATGACAGACGCTGCTGCGTTAACGTCATTTTTGATAAGAACTTTTAGATATTTGTATATTTTTACTTCTGATAGTTCTGATTTTGGACGAATTTTTTGTCACTTTTTCCTATATATGGCACATGAGGTTAATTGCAAAATTGCAAGGTATTTAATTTTTATCAGATTATTAAGATTATATTTGTTTGAAGAAATGTAAGATGGATGAAATTAATATTGCAATATGTGCTATTATTTTTGATACATGATAATGTAGTTTTAATTTACGCATTTTTGAATCTGTAAGCAGTTGTATTACAGTTGCATTTATAACAGTGACACCAATAAAGAATTAGAAATGAAGTGCTCATGAAGAGGCAAATGATTGATGCAATTCAGTTATCGGAGAGGTGATTGTGTGCTTTTTTATCATATATGGGGTATGGAAAGGCGCTTTTGAAAAAATAGCTTTTAATAAAATGAAAAAATAAAATGCACAAGTTTCCAAATAAATGCACAATTTTAATCTTTGAAACGACGCATATTAAGTTGTTTATTAGATTTATTTCATTTCCAATGTGGATCTTTGAAACTTTTATCATTATTTATTTATTATAGATGCTTTATTAGAACTTGACGTGCTATTTGATTTTGTAAAACTGGATAAAATTGAAGTATGCTGTGAATGCATGAAAGAAAGGCAAAATAAATATTTATGAATTGGGCAGTTATTAAGAAATAAATATGCATAAAAATTATTGAATTTAGTGAATTGTTGATAGAGTGCAGCAAATTTTGAATAGTGGGGCATTAATATGTTTTGCATATTATGCTTTTGTAATGTAAATGAAATCAGAAACTATTAGTTAAAAGTATCGAAGATTTTTTTTTTTTTTTGAAGTGGTATTTTTCAAATTTTGCTGCAGTTTTATTATGTATGCAATTAGATTGCTTAATTTTCTCAAGAAATTTGAACAGTATTATCAGAATTCTTTTTTATTTTCAGAGCGTTTGCGTCTGTTTGGCATACGATTAAGCTGTATGTACGCAGAATGACTGAACTACAGCAGGGTTTAGGTTCGAAATTTGGAGAACTTTTGCGTGATGTTCAAAAGTTCGGAGATGAGCAGTTGAAATTACACAAATTGGTATGCGACAAAGTTAAACAGATAAATAAATAAATAAATAAATAAATAGTTTATATAATAATATGCTGAAAATAAACAGTTGTGGAATTTTGAATTTGTATTTTGTTTTGATAACATTTCAGGTGAAGGAGCGGGAAGCAAAAACTTTCGAAGCGATGAATTTGATCCAGACGACTACAACGTGTTTGCAAAAAGCTAAGGAAACGTATTACATGCGATGCGAAGAGCTGGAACGACTGAAACGGGAAAGTGCATCCAACAAAGATATAAACAAATGTGAATCGCGTATGAAGAAAGCTAGTGAGCATGCAATTCATATTTTAAACTTCATTTTCTTTGCTTCCTTCTTATTTTCTTGCTTTGAGGAGGTGAATACAAGCACTACGTTGAGAAATATGAAAATGTTCGAGTTGATTTTGAAAATCGCATGACTATGGCAGCTAAGGTAACATTCTTCATTCTTGTCTATATTGAAAAGTTAATGCTTCTTGATGGAAGAAACAAAAATTGGAGAACGTGTCAATTTAGAATTTTCAAACCATTCAAATAGACCATTTAAATCAAATGAAGCAGTTTATTGTGCTTTACTCGACAGCATTGGCCAATTATTATCAATCTTTGACAAAAGTAAGTTTCAGCGATTTTTGCAAGAGTTTAAGGAATTCTTTTGGAATGCACTGCTTTTAAGATTTAACAATTTTTACACTTATTGAAATAAGAGTTCAGATCAGTTCAGATTGTTAAGTCAGTTTATTTAAGTGCTATTGTTTATTTTATTTACTTGTATGTTGTTTAAACTGATGATTAAAATACAACAGAAATTACAGCCACTTGGAATGCATTAATATGCTGTTTTGCAATAGAAAGTTTTTTTTAAGTAGATAATTATTTGTAAGTAGCAGTATAATTGGTTGCTAAGATGGGTTTGTGAGGTTGTATTGATTTGTGTATAAATGTAATATATTCAAATTGTTTTGCTGAATGAAGTATATTCGTAGCATTGTATATTTTTAAGAAATGTAAGTTGCTTATATTGCATTGCATTATTTAATAATGCTTGTATAATAAGCAATATTTGTAATGTAAATGATGAATATTTTGAAAAATGTAATGTTCCGTAACAGCAACTTAATGGTCAGTTTCAGTGACGTCTTTTACAATTTTGGGAAAAAGTGATGGCATTGTCATTTTATCATGGTGTTAATTCATGCATGCTTTTAAAAAGCTTGAACTTGAAGTTATAGCTTGAAATAGTGACTATTGTTTCATCTCGGATTATTGGTTTTTAATTTTTTACACGTTATAGTTAAATAACATTATGTATTTATGTTTTTGAGGAATTTTGGAATTGTTTAGGTTAGTTAGTAGATAAAGGCATTTAAATTTCAGTGTGATGAATTAAATAAGTTTAGATTACTGAAGAGTTTAGCAGTGAAATGTTCAATTTGGATGTCAGTGCTATTTTGACGGAAATTATAAAACTGAAAGCAACCGGGACAGAACGTCCAGGTAAGTGGAATGCTATTAATGATTTAGTTCGTCGTAAAAAGTTGGCTTATTTTTAATTTTTAGAGCCGATGGAGTTTAGAGAACTGCGGAATACTGATTTGCTCACGATCTCTTCTAAATCTGCTCAAGAAACAGCTTCATCTGAATGCGGTGATATGTTGCAAGCAGGACATGTGAATGTGGCCAAAAGTGACCGCAGTCCCTCGCAAAGTTCTACACGCCGCCTGGCAGATCTCTTCATTCCAGCGGGTTATCGAGATCGGGGTAGCGGTACTTCGTCATCTTCTTCGACAAATTCTTCGCCTTTACCTTCTATTGGTATTTTGTTTTACTTTAATTTTTTTCCGTAAAATATCATAAAACTGAAGGAAATTTATATTATTTTTTGATGCTTATTTGAAAATATTTTTTAATTTTATCATGATGTGAATTTGACTACTTTCTGCAGCTGGTTCACTGACTACATCTCAGTTGAAGCCGAAGCTAACAATGTGGTTGCCTGGTCGCCGGTCTGGTACGAAAAACATAGGAGTGCCTTCAAGTCGAACGTTCGACAATGTTTCTCTCCCATCAAAAATGTCAACATCTGACAAAAAAGGTGTTTTTTTAGTTAAATAAATTTATTGTAATGCTTAGTTATTTTATGCTGTTATAGATACGGAAACGAGCCCATCACAAATCAGTCCTCTCTTTCATGGCCTGTTTAATACAACGTCGAATCTTAAAACTGGCGATACTTCACTAGAATCTGCTGACTTAGAAACACAGCCGAAACGAACACTTTCCATGGGTATATTTTGTATTTGTTTTTTTTTATTTCCTAAAATTTTTAGAAATTAAATTACACATTTGATTGAAATAAAAAATAAATTAGATAATGAGAATTGAATACTGACGTATTTTTGTTTTTCAGCATTTTTGAAGAAAAAATCGAGAGAAAAAAAGAAGTCCGTTGAATCGAGCAATTTTTCTGATACCAAAATGGAAGAAGTAAGTTTCATCAGTATTTTATTTTACAATATTTATCTTTTAAATTTTTTATGTTTTTCAGAAAGTAAATATGGATTTTCAACCTGATGTTGAAATTGATAACACTGTAGTGCAGCATGGTCCTTTTATGGACTCGTCATCTGACACTGACAGTGGTAATTTTTTCATCTTATTTACATTATCCAATGCAATGTAATTTTGTAGCCCTGATTCTTGTATGTTTTTCTGTATCAGCATGTAGTCTATACAGTACGACGGAACAATATGTCATTAGCAGTGTTGACTAATTGTAACTGTAATATGTTTGATGTGCACTGTTTGTTTACAGGTGGCACGGACACGTTTCCAAGAAAAATAACAGTAGAAATAAAGCCAGCAAAAGGCGACAGGCTGATGACAAGCGCATCGGTGGATGAACTTAGAGAAGCGGTTGGTTTGATGACTGGGACATCTGCGGCAAGTTTATTTTTTAAAAAAAAAATATGTCTATGATTTCTTAATGCAAATTCTGCTTTTGATTCAGACTTCTGTTAAACAAACGGGAAATGTTGCTAGTGTGCATGATATGGAGTTCAATATGTTTAATGACAGCTCAAATAAGTCAAAAGGTGTGAAAGTATTGAGGGCAGCTAAGACTGGTGATGATAAATGGAACAATTTAGCATTTGCTGGTGTGTATTGATTTTGATTTGTATTAATCATAAATTAATGAAAAGTGTGCTGTTGTTTTTATGTCGAATTTCTTTAGGATCAGAGTATCGTCTTCGTCCGCGTAGCACGACTCCAACTCACATGATTGCTCTACAGCAACCTACAGTGAAAGTTGTTGTTATGTTTTTGTTTTCGTTTTTGACGGTGTTTTTAATGCAGCTTATATCTTTTAATACAGAATGTTGTAAAAGTTTATAAAAATAATGCAGTTTCCGTTGCAACACCTGAAAACATAGCTGCCCCAGCAAATGACGCCAGTGACCATACCGAAATGACTATGGTTCAGTCTGATTTGACACTTTCCTCCCTCTCTGGGACAATTCCATTAGCAATGGCAATCATTGAAACTATCCATGCATTGTTTAAAGCAAACAATGAGTAATAGTATTACGTTGTGTTTTCAAGCTCCTTATTTATTTGTATATAAGTTTATTTTGTTAACATGCGTATGACAAAAAAATTATTGCGAACGAAAGGTAAATGTACAAATTAAAATTTAGACTGTTTTGGTAAGCAGAGGTTTAAGACCGGTTTTTGAAGAAATGGAAGTCAGTCAAGCTTGTAATTAATATTGAAGCATTCAGTGTGTTGATTAATTAAAAAGACTTATTAAGTGAAAATGCAAATATATATATATATTATAATGTAGTATAATATAATGCGTCTACAGGTTATACTAATAAAGTGTCTGTACGTTTTAGATGTATTGTAAAAGTATTTGGTTCTTTGACTGTGTCTTTTCCGGCTGGCTGTTTGGCTCTGTTGAACAAAGACCCTGGTAAATATCCGTTGATATTTCAAATGAAGAATGTTGAAAAGATGCACTCGGTTGTTTACAATCAGTCAATGCTACACAGGTATGATGCTGTATGATTAAACAAAAAGATCAGAATTGTTTCAATTGGGATCAAGAAGATTATTGTGTTTTATAAAACGGTTGAGCAGTATACAAAAATTCCTTAAAACGAAAACTTTTTCAAGCACAGAGCTAAAGATGAATCAAATTAGACGAGAATTGAAGTGATGAGCAGTTTTGTAACAGTTAAGGAATAACACTGATCATGAAATTTCTTTTTTTTTTGAAGATTGAATGAAAAATTATAAATGAGACTACATGGACTAAAATCTGTTAAAAGATTTTTTATGTAATTTATTTAGATTGATGTCTGAGGAAGCACAATGTCACAGTTATGAATTCTACATGCCGGTATTGTTGTCATATTTGCTGCAACAACAGCAACGCTCACCTCATTCTCCATATTACAATGTTGAAACACTTCGTTATGAAGTTCAAATTTCTTCAACAACTGGCATCTCTGGTGTCGAATCAAGCTCAGCGCCATTGTTGGTTTCCAGTCGTTGGATTGTTGCAGAAGATAAGACAGAACTGAGTATAGAATACGGTTACAATGAAAATTGTCCATTTTATGCACCACTGATTAATGTAACATTCAGCACCGACGTTGGTGATACAGCGAACAACGTAAAATTGCCTTCGGATGCATCATGGTGAGTAACACTTATAAATTTCGCGTTGCAATACATTTTTCAACTGAACTTCCAGATGATATTTGTAAAATCTACAAGTTCAATTAAAAATGATTTGTGAAATGTTTTTATTGAACATTTCTTCTAGGCATATTCTGAATTATAGTGTTAGTTTACTTGTTCATTATTTACAGTATTTTCTATATTATACATTGTCAATGCAGCAGTGATGATTGTTGCAGGTTACAGCAGTCCAACCAGTTGCAGTTTCGGTTGCCTGAAGTGAAACGATGGGACAAAAGATCTGGAACTTTTGAAGCTACAGTAGCTAGCGGTCAAGGTAGATGTATACCTGCTCCAACGTTAGTTAAGTTTCAGTCGAATGGTGCATGCATATCTAATGCAGATGTACAGCTTCAGAATTGCAGTTATGAGATTTCTCTATTACGAAAACGCCTCATATCTGGAAAGTACATTTGTGAGCCAAACATTCAGTAATTGAAAATATATTACTATTTTACTATCACTTCACTTATGTTTATCCTTGGATTGCAATGCCAAAATTCCGTTGCTTCATAAAATTGATTCACAAAATATTTATGCATCACTGATTTACTTACATAATTTATCATTACATGTTTTAGCCTTTTCACAGCTGCAGATGATTATCAGGCATTACATTGACTGGGTAGATTATCCACCAATGATCATTAAAATCGTCATACCCATCAGTTGTGAAAACTGTTGCATTCCTATTTCTTACAAGTAACATGCGTGACAAATAATAAAGAGCACAGCTTCCATTTAGTAAACAAAAACTACAGATAATTTTGATGTAACCGGAAGCAATAGTGTGCCATGTAAAGGTATGTGAATTTTCAATTACCCGCAATCGAAGAATTTTTGAGAAATTGTATAAAATTCCTGGTTTGCGGCTTTGACATTTATAGAGCAGAAAGATCGGCATATTGCATCTCATCTTGCAATCTGATAATTTTGGATAATGGATAATAATGGATAATTTGGATAATCTCTACATATGGTAATTAATCATAACATTCAAGGAAGAAAAATTTTAATCCTTAAACATTCTGTATGGCGTAAATGATTTTCAGGAACAATTCTTATTTAAATAAGACCTACATTTTGGCGAAAATTGTGGATAAAGTTGTTAAAAAAATTAATAAAATAATCGACTGCACACACTAATCAATGTCCAATTCTTCATTTCCTTTTATCTTAGTCCCCTTAAAATCCTATGCAAGTTTTCGGTTTTTTTCTTATATGTCACGAAACACGCTGTCAGGAACGGTACAGAAAACTTTGCTGCAGTTCCAAGATAATTACTGATCGACATAAATCAACTCCCTTAATTTCCGGAAAAAAAATTTCTATCGAAAATTCAGAAATTTTGTGGCTACAGGCTTGCTTGTTTGTGAAAAATGGCGAAAAGTTTTTTTTTAAATATCGGACTTTTTTTGATTTCTATATCCTTATATTGATAAATTATTGTGTTTTAGAAAATGTTTACCACAAATAACTTAGTACTTGTGGAATAAATGGCCTTTAAAGTTTTCATTGCCTATGCTAATACATAGCAATCTACAAAGTTTCGTTCAAATATGTCGAGAAATGTTCAACTAGCAACGTTCGGAATACTCTCATCGATTTTCCCTCATTATTTCCCATCTATTGATACCCATTTTGTCCACATTTCAAAAAACAACTTCACGAAAATTTCAAAATTTTCTGAACTATAGACTTGCTTGTTTTGCGAAAAATGGCGAAAACCTTTTTTTTACAATTTGGAATTTTTTTGGTTACTATATCTTTATATTGATAAATTATTGCATTTTGGAAAGTTTGAGCGAAAGAAATTTAGTAGTTGTGGAATAAATAGCATCCAAAGTTCCTTTTGCCTATGCTAATGCATTGGGAAGTTGCCCGACAGTAATTTCCTTTCTACGAAGCTTTGAGAATTTCGTTCCTTACACAGCAGACATTTCATGGGTTGGGGTCCCGTTTACCATCTCTCCTACTCATTCAACTTCTCATTGATACCAAATGTGCGGCTAATTTAATTTAATTTCGACATTTAACAATGATGAAATGACGCATTGCATAAAGAGTGGGAAACGTATTAGCCGGGGGTCAAAGTTAACCACAAATGCCAGGAAATTAAATGTATTGCTCATTCATGTCAAATCAATCTGCTCGTGTTAGGTATTTTTTAATTCTTTAAAGCTATCCTAAAGTAAGTACAGTATACCTTATTCTGCTATTCTCAAAATGTAAACTGTTTTGTAATATAATTTTATGATACGTACAAGAAGTTGGGTATTTTTTAAAAGTATGCAAATTTCCAATATCCCGCATTCGATGATTTTTTGAGAAATCTGATAAAATTCCTGATTAGTGCATTTGAAATTTGTATAAGAAAAAGCCCAGCATATTTCATGCATCTTCCGTTCCACTCTGAAAATGTTGAATAACTCGTATCTTTATATATCGTAATTAAACAAAACATTCAGTGAACAAAAATATCAATGTTGAAAGAGTCTGTAATGAGTAAATGAAATGCAGGTTCAATTGTTACTTAAACAAAACTTTCATTTTGGCGAAAAACATTAACGATTTTGCTTAAAAAGTTATTAAATTAAATCACTATTCACACTTTTGAAAATTGTATTTCTTATTTCTTTTCATTTTTGTACCCTTATAATCTTATGTTAATTTCTACTTCTTTCCTTATATCTTAAGAAATAGGCTGTCGGGAACGGTGGGAATAAGTGCAATGCAGTCAGGACATAATTGCTGATCGGAATAATGCAATTTCTTTAATTTTTGGAAAAAAAAATTTTTCTCGAAAATTTCAAAATTTTCTGAACTATAGACTTGCTTGTTTTGCGAAAAATGACGAAAAACTTTTTTTCACAATTTGGACTTTTTTTGATTGCCATATCTTTATATTGATAAATTATTGCATTTTGAAAAGTTTGAGCGAAAGAAATTCAGTAGTTGTGGAATAAATAGCATCCAAANCAATTGTTACTTAAACAAAACTTTCATTTTGGCGAAAAACATTAACGATTTTGCTTAAAAAGTTATTAAATTAAATCACTATTCACACTTTTGAAAATTGTATTTCTTATTTCTTTTCATTTTTGTACCCTTATAATCTTATGTTAATTTCTACTTCTTTCCTTATATCTTAAGAAATAGGCTGTCGGGAACGGTGGGAATAAGTGCAATGCAGTCAGGACATAATTGCTGATCGGAATAATGCAATTTCTTTAATTTTTGGAAAAAAAAATTTTTCTCGAAAATTTCAAAATTTTCTGAACTATAGACTTGCTTGTTTTACGAAAAATGGCGAAAAACTTGTTTTCAAAATTTGGAGTTTTTTTGATTGCTATATCTTTATATTGATAAATGATTGCATTTTGCAAAGTTTGAGCGAAAGAAATTCAGTAGTTGTGGAATAAATACCATCAAAAATTCCTTTTGCCTATGCTAATACATTACGAAGATGTTAGTTCTTTCCTTATATCTTAAGAAATAGGCTGTCGGGAACGGTGGGAATAAGTGCAATGCAGTCAGGACATAATTCCTGATCGGAATAATGCAATTTCTTTAATTTTTGGAAAAAAAAATTTTTCTCGAAAATTTCAAAATTTTCTGAACTATAGACTTGCTTGTTTTGCGAAAAATGGCGAAAAACTTTTTTTCACAAGTTGCACTTTTTTTGATTGCTATATCTTCATATTGATAAATTATTGTGTTTTGGAAAATTTTACTCCAAATAACTTAGTACTTGTGGAATAAATGGCCTTTAAAGTTTTCATTCACTGTGTTAATACACAGCAATCCGGAAAGTTTCTTTCAAATATCTCGAGAAATGCTCAACTAGCAACGTTCGGAATACTCTCATCGATTTTCTCTCATTATTTCCCCCATCGATTGATACCCATTTTGTCTAGTTTTGAAAAAACAACATTTTCTCGAAAATTTCAAAATTTTCTGAAATAGACTTGCTTGTTTTGCGAAAAATGGCGAAAAACGTTTTTTTACAATTTGGAATTTTTTTGATTACTATATCTTTATATTGATAATTTATTGCATTTTGGAAAGTTTCAGCGAAAGAAATTTAGTAGTAGTGGAATGAATACCATCCAAAGTTTCTTTTGCCTATGCTAATACATTGCGAAGATATTAGTTTTTTGAAAATATCTCGAGACGTATGCAACTAGGGAAAGCTGGAATAGTCTCATTGTATTTCTCAAATTGTTCCGAATCGATTAATACCCATTATGTCTATATTTGAGAAAAATGCATTTTCTCGAAAATTTCAAAATTTTCTGAGACTTGCTTGTTTTACGAAAAATGGCGAAAAACTTGTTTTCAAAATTTGGAGTTTTTTTGATTGCTATATCTTTATATTGATAAATTATTGCATTTTGGAAAGTTTGAGCGAAAGAAATTTAGTAGTTGTGGAATAAATAGCATCAAAAGTTTCTTTTGCCTATGCTAATACATTACGAAGATATTAGTTTTTTGAAAATATCTCGAGACGTATGCAACTAGGGAAAGCCGGAATAGTCTCATTGTATTT